>APFE031519452.1:69276-95483 GCA_000404065.3 Pinus taeda | reverse complement strand
TATATATATATATATATTATGAAGAAAGGGTAGGGACCCAATGATCACTAATCTTCCATCCATCATTCCTGTTTAGATTGCAAGGCTTCCTATCAATCTCAATGGCCTCCCTAAACTTTCGATGAAAGAAATGATCAACCCTTGCAATGACTCGAGCCTCTTCAATGCAAATGTGATGTTTCATATTTTTCGCATGATCTGCCAAAGATGAGGAGTGGGTCCTCCCATGTTTTATGTCAGCTGCATACTCATGGATCCTTTGATTTATCAAACGACTAGTTTCAACAATATAGGGGTTCCCGCAAGAACATGGAATTTCGTAAACACCTTTCGTGTTCTTTGGATCAGCGGAGTCTTTAATAGACCTTAGGGAGCTTCGAATGGTGTTAAGATGCCTAAAGGTAGAGGGAACCTTATGCTTCCTTAGGATCCTAGCAATCTTATCAGTCATCCCTTAGATGAAAGGAAGATGGACACCTGCAATTCAATCATTGAGGTCTTTCTTAATTGAAGGACCTTTGCTAGCACTGAGGAAAGCTTTGAGCCCTTGGTGCTTACTATATCCATTATTATAGAATAAATTAAGAAGATGGGATTTTTCATCAGAAAGATGGTTTTCGTCAGAAACTCTTAATGCATGACTAGCGAAGGTGTTAAGCACACCCAACTTTTGAGCAGGGAAATGATGGGACTTAGCATGAAGATACTGATCGATATGATTTTTCTTCCCAAGATATGGTGGGAAAAAGAACCATCATCTCTCCTTAAAATGAGGACATGCAGGAAAGGTAGACAATCATCAACTTCACATTCCATGGTAAAATTTGTGGAGCTAGATTGATTGTTTAGGTGTTGGTAAAAAGATCCAACTTCTCCCCACCATGAGGCCATATTAGGCAGGTGTCATCCACAAATATTTTCAAACACTTTGGTTTGAAAGGAGCAGAGGCCAAATCCCTAGATTCAAAATATTCCATGAATAGATTAGCCACAACGGAGACAGGGGCAAACCCATGGTGACACCACAGGTTTGTTCATAGAATTCTCCTTCATTATGTGATTCCTTTTCCTACTCCTTTGATGCTTCGGCCATTACTAATTTGATACCCTTTTGAATGTATGTTGTGGTTCTAGACTGGGCCCAATATCCCATTCTACATGATTTCCTTATTAGGCTTAAGCATCCACATTCATATGATTCTCCATGGTTTCTTCCTCTTCTTCCTCTAAAAGATGAGGATCAAACACTTGTTGTCCCCTTGAATTTTAGGTTGGCCTCTTTTTCTTTTTTGTATTCCTTTTTTATTGTGAGAATGAGTTTTTCTAATATTCTATTTGAAATCAATTTCGACATCTAAATGTCGTCTTCTCATAATCTAATACCCAATTCCACTAAGATATTTTATGGTTCAATAGGATATGATCAGGTAAGCCTTTTCCTAGGTCTATCTCTACACAAATTTTGGCAAAATTAAAGTTACCTTTTTCTTTTCTTTCAAGGTCTATGTTTTTGAATTTTTCCAAGATATTTTAAATATCCTCTAGGACCTTGTGGTTTAAAAGAGAAAGAGGAATATTGGGTAGACTTACCCATACATGCATTGTTGACGCTACAATGTTTGTGGCATCAAAATATGGGAACCAAGAGGTAGTGAAGAGCCCTGCTATACCCACAACGATTGTCCCTCATTTAGGATGATATCTAGATATTTTTGTGTATCAATTAACTATGAAAAATAATTTGGATCATAGATATAGATCAAAGTTAGAGATCCAAGTGGAGAAAACCCATTTGTTTAATGCATCATATCTTGTCCAGAAACAATTGAATTTGCATATAACTACCCTAGATTGAAGAACAAAAGAAAAGGACTAATCTCTTGTAGGTTAACTTCCATCTCTGGTGCTTATTCCATTTGATTTACGATGTAAGGTCCAAGGTTGTTTTGGATATTATCAAATGGGTTATGAGCCTTCCCTTACACTACATCCTTGAAAGAGATTGATCCACTAGGGTTTCTGGAGTGTTGAGCTCCACTGTGCAGCCTCATATTTAAAATAATGGTAGAGTCCCATGAAATGCCATATTCCTTAATCTGAATAGAACCCTGTAGTAATTTCCCCTCGATTAACAAACATTGAGAAGGTGCATCTATACCAAGGCTTTTCTGGATTCTTTCTTTTTAGTGTCCCACTAGATCTAAACCCCTAATCTAGAAAATGTTGGTTTTCCACTTAATATTTCTTAGGAAAATGTGAAATTGTTCCTCTTCCACCTTCTTCTTCATATTGTATAGATCAAAAGGAGGAAAACAATGGATATTCTAGGTCAAATCCCTCATATACATGAGATTTTGTAGATCCATCGACCCCTAATCACCCATAGTTGGTTGCTCCTTTAGTTGATTAAGATCCCATAAATTTGCATACACTAGAGGTCCATGTATGTAGAATAGAGAAATTTCAAAGTCATCCTTATAGCACATAATTGTCACATCGAAATCGAACAAAAGATGCCATTGCCAGAGAAAAACTGTAAGGAAAACCCTCACGACCTCTCCATCAAATATTATTTTTCATCGTGTAATACCGTGAGTTGCTTATGAAGGCTCTGAACTAGGATTTCTTTCTTTGATCTTGCCAAAATATAAAGAGGCACATCATGGCCAAACCCATTTGTCCATTCATGATTCTTATTTAGGTTATTTTGAGAAGACAACCTTGCATCCACACACCAAAAGTGATACCAACCATATCTTGTCCCTTGGAAGGAACAAGAGCCAACAACCTAGATCCCTAGGTCTCCTCTATTCCTAGAAACATTCTCGTGAGTAGCAAAAAATTGGTCATTCCTACGTAAAAGTGAAACCCTAGCACATAGTTCCATCAAGTCTTCACTGCCAATTTTTAATCATTGCATGACATAATAGGCGATTTTTTTTGGTTAATATTGTTTCAAATTTAATATTTATTAATAAAAATTATTTAAAATATTAATTATACAAATAAATTTTAAAATTTTAAAATTACACACAACAATATATGGAAAAATGAATTGAAAAATGATAAAAAATAAAATACATATATATATAACTTTTGAAAAGGATGACAAACAATAATAAAATAT
This sequence comes from Pinus taeda, assembly GCA_000404065.3. Classification (NCBI taxonomy): domain Eukaryota; kingdom Viridiplantae; phylum Streptophyta; class Pinopsida; order Pinales; family Pinaceae; genus Pinus; species Pinus taeda. The sequence continues at coordinate 92,356 of APFE031519452.1, read as the reverse complement.
TTTGGTTAAAAAAATATTTCATTATTTATTTAAGAAAATGTGTATAATAGTAATTATTTATTATAATTTATTAAATTTTAAACTTTTAATTAATACATATTCACTTAAAATATTAAGTATATATATTATAAATAATATTATATATTATATATATATATATATATATATATATCTAACCCACCCCTATGTAACCTCTAAATCATTAACCCCTAACCCTTGAATCCTTAACCCCTGAGATCTTATCCCCCTAATCTTTAACACTTTAACCCCATTCCTCTTAATTAAGCCATGAAACCCCTAACCCTTAATACCTTAACCCATAACCCCGAAACCCTTAACCAATAAACCCTTACCCCTTAAGCTCCTAAACCATTAACTCATAAGCTTGCCTATCCCCTTAATCCCTAACCCTAAACCCCTAATCTACTAAAAAATATGCAATATAAAGACATATAATAAGTAACTTACTAAGGGACGATATTCATGCCTATCTTCAAGGTGTCCAAATTTTCTACAATTTTGTTTATCTATTTTTATTAAAATTCTCCTCCTACTGTAGCTCGTGAATTTATTACAATGATAATTACATTCTCCATCACCCATTCTTCCTTATAAAACCTTTAATATTGATTATCTTCAAAAATCAACCGCAATTAAACAAAAAATAGTTCCTATATATAATTTTTTTCGTCAAATTTCTGACGTCCACAAATTATGGAATGACATTGCATAACGGTAAAAAAATTGACCTCCTCCCATGTCGGTATTTTGACATCCCTATGTTTGACCTAGTGAGATGTTAGAAATCCGATGAACGTCACATACACTTCGAGTATTTGACGTAATAAAAGTGTATTATATATCCAACAAACCCATTAGATATCTAATGCAATTATGCATTTTGTTTGATTTTTGACACTATTAAGGGCTTCTTTAAAAAAATACAAAAAAATACAAGTAAAATCCAATAGTATGGCTAATTTTATGATTCAAATTGGATCCCAAAACTCTCTAAGTTTTCATGACTGTTTCAAATTATGCTAAAAGATTCAAGTCCTAGAAAAGATCAAAGCTATCAAAAGGAATCCTCATAACAATTGTAGTTGTGACCAGAGCGGAGCAACGAGGACCCTCGGTCAAGCGCAAAGATCGTTGGCCCATGGTAAAGCACAATGGCACAAAATTGGCAAAACGGAGGCTAGATCAAGAAATACAGGTGAATTCTGATACGCGATTAACGCTAATCGCATATCACAGGGCGCCCCCCTCAGTGAAGGAAAGCCTCGAAGCACCCATACTTGAAATCACTATAAAATTCGGCAAAAGTAACTGTTTCGGTTCCGTAGCGTGCGATTCCCCAAAACTGGCAGGATATCGAAAGGCTTTGAGGTGGTAAGCAATTTTGATTGAGTTCCACCCAATGCCACACATCGAATGACACGCGTCCGGCGGATGAGAGAGAATACCGCCCGTATCGTATGGGTAAACACCGTGCGACTTGTCTACCTGATATGAAGGATGACCGTAGGATTTTGGGGGCCCAGAACGATGGCGGAGATACGTCCCAATGGCTGGCTGGATTTGATAGGTCAAAAAACAAGATGACAGGGATTTGAATTCTGACGTGGATGATAAGTTGGTAAACAATTCGTGTTTGCGGGCAATCTTGAAGCCAACTGATTTAACGACCATTCGAATATGATTCAAGGAATCTGACACCCAGTTCGTTAGCAAACAGGTGGCCACATCCCTACAAGGTGTTACCTGGTGATGATGACGTAGAATAGAGGAATTCGAACGGACAGAGGAAAGGAAACTAGAAGGCCGGGAAGCGGAAACGAATAGTCAAAAGAATAGACTGGCTTTAAAGCCATAAACTGACAGAAGCAGAGAGGGCAGCATACAAAGATGCAACACATAGAGACGCAGAAAACTAATAACAGAGAACATAGAGTAGAAGCCGAGCTGACCTGAAGGCAGCATCAAGCCAGACAGAGTTAGAGAGTTTGTGTACTCCATCGAAGGCCTGAGAGGTTCAAGCAAACTCATCGGCATAGGCCTATCATACTACTGTGACCCTCAGAGGTTGAGTTACAGTAAGGAGAGTCTATGCACTCCATTCTATTTAGTGAGTCTTGAATCAAGCTCACTGTTGTAAAACTCTGCTTGAAAACATAATAGAGAGGCCACCATTGAAGGGCTGGACCAGGAGACGTAGCCCAGGAGCATTGGGTGAACTCCTTATTAAACTTGTTTTGTTTACATGTTTGACGGTTATGTTTTCACTGTTTGCCTCAGTGTCTATGTATTCTATCAATCTTATCGATCTGTTGCATAAGTAACATAGGCACATCCATGCACATGACTCTGTAATACCTTTAATTCTTTGTCCTGGATAAATTCTAGATCATTTTATCAATATTAACTAAGTAAATTAGTGTCGGTTTTTCCGCCCATATGTAATAGCGTGTGATGTTAAGTACTACATTGGGTGTACTCTATTATTTATACATGGAAGTCAATCTTACACACACATAATCCACGTCAATGATCTGGATTTAAACAAAAACGCAACAAATTACAGACATAACCATAAATGCAAAGATGCAGTAGAAATAACACTTCATTTCATTAATATCAAATACTGAAATATTCTTACAAACATAATGGAAATAAGATTGGCTTGGGCGATGGTAGCTTATCTATGAGAAGAGATGTGGCAGCTACATGCCTTAGAACTGTGTTACAATGAGGCTCAAAGGCCTATTTATTATTGAGAAATAATGGAAAACCTTAAACATCTAAAAACCTAACCCTAGGCGATGAAGCGCCAAAACTGTGGGCCTTGTTTGGGTAAATTGGTGCATCAACTTCCCAGGGCCGTAACTTTGGCATACAATCTCCGTTTGCTATCATAATACCTTGTTTCGAAGATCTCAAAGAGAACGCTAAAAATAATTGCATAGGCAATTAGGGACATTTTTGGTCTCTCTGTTTTCCCTAAAAACACCATTTAGGGCCTCAAAACGGCTCCGGAAGTTCAAGACTCGAAAAAATGCCAAAAATAGTAAACTTGCTACAATTAAGGAAACCAAAAAATTGAAAGAGATAGTGTTGGGGGTCCAAGTGGAATAGGTAGGTGGCCACCAATATCCACTTGGATCATTCCTTCCCCCCTAGGAAGAAATGGTCCCCATTGCATTGAGTTCCTCCATGAGATGAGGAAACTTTTGCAGAACTTGGTCCCTAGTGAGCCACTTGCCCTGGTGAACGAGTTGGCCTGCTTTGAAAAATCGATATAGTTGGATCCTTTGTTATTGGGTGTTCTTGATATGCATGTCCATGATCCGATCAGTTGTGGCTTGTTCCATGCAATTTGGATTTAACTCTGTAGGTGTGAGCTATTCTACAATGTCTGATGTGTCTGGCAATGGTGGGAAGTACAATCGAAGGCAGTCCACATTGAACACTAGGTGCAAGCCAAGGAATGGGGGAACGCTGAGCTCAAATGCATTATCTCCCACCACCCTGGTAATGGTGTAAGGACCATATCAGAGTGGTTTGAGTTTCCGATAGGCTCTGGTAAGGCGTTCCTTTTGAAAATGCAACCAGACTTTGTCGTCCACCTGAAACTTGTGTGGCACCCGATTTTGATCATGTCGCTGCTTGTACTTGGAATTTGATTTCTCCAGAATTTTGTGGACCTGTTGGCGGATATGTTGGATGTGCTCAATGAAGCTGTTTGCCTTATCGGTTTTAGACTAGACATGAGCCGAATCTGCATGAGTAGCTGCAAATGGCATGGCCACATCAATGGGACATAGTGGTTGGAATCCCAAGCCCACCTAAAAAGGGTTGTGGCTAGTCGAGCTGTGGAGAGCTCGGTTATAGCTGTGCTAGACATAGGGGAGGCTCTCATCCCATGTGCGTGGATGCTTTGAGTTGTACATGCACATAATGTGTAGATCATCCTATTGACGACATCTATCTGGCCATCAGTTTGGGGATGGAAAGCTATGGACTTAGTGAGCTTGGTGTCCAACATCGACTAAAGATTTGACCAAAATGTATTAAGGAGCCTGCTGTTCCGATTTGAGATGATAGATTGTAGGATCCCAAAGTGTACCCACACTCGTTCAAAGAAGAGTTTAGTAGTGGCTTCCGCTATGATATTCTTCTTACAGGCCGCCATAATGGCCATCTTCGAGAATCTGTTGACAACTACAGAAACATAGTCGTTGCCATGCTTAGTAGAAGGAAGGCCTAACATGTAATCCATGGAGATGGATTCCCAAGGTCGACTAGGGGTACGGAGCAGAGTATAGAGGCCTTTCTTCTTGATGGTCGGTTTGGAAATGGCGCAGGCAGTGTAGGACCTAATGTACTTCTCGACATCCTGTTGAAGATTCGGCCAATAGAAATACTTCTGCAGTACTGCCACCGTTTTCTTGACCTTGAAATGCCCAACGGCCTGACTATAGTGTGCTTCCCAAATCATCTTGGCACGCTCTCTTCAAGGAACACAAAGGTGTCCCAAGTGGCATAATAGGGCATCTTGGAGGTGAAAATCTAGAACTTGCTGACCCTCCAAGATTGTCTAGTATGTGTGGCCAAATTTGAGGTCGCTTTTGTAGAAAAGTGGCCAATCAGAAGTCTCGTGCCCACAAGAGTTGAGCACGGTGGTTAACGCCATGATCGGTGGTCAGTTGAGGCAATCTGCAACATTATTAGTGTTGCCCTTCTTATACTTGATATTCAAATGGAACTGTTGTAGGTATGTGGATCACTTCTGATGACGATTTTTCTGCAACTTCCCTTGTGTCTATATGAACTGCAGGGACCGGTGGTCTGTGTGGATGACCATTTCCTTCCCCAAAATGTAATGCTTCCATTGTTGGCAGGCCTGCACAATGGAATACATCTCTTTGTCATAAGTGGGATACTTCTGGACTGTGTCTGAAAGTGCCTCACTGTAATATTCCATTGGATTCCCTTGTTGAGTAAGGATTGCCCCAATAGCATAGTTAGAGGCATCTATCTCGGTCTCAAATGGTTGTTGCAAGTATGGTAATGTGAGCACTGGTACAGAGCACAGGTGATGCTTCAACTCTGTGAATGCCTTTTGTTGAGATTCATACCAAAATAATTTTTCTTTCATTTCTCCCTTGGAGACTTGACTCAAGGGCCAAGCGATATGAGAGAATCCCAACACAAACCTACAGTAGAAATTGGCAAGACCTAGAAAGCTGCGGAGCTCTGTCAAAGTGGTTGGAGCTGGCCAATCCTGGATGACTTGGATCTTGGCTAGATCTACATGCACCCCCCGTTCATCAATAATGTATCCTAGATACTGAACCTAGGTCATGCCAAAAGTGCATTTCTCCAAATTGGCACATAGCTTGTGTTGCTGCAGTGTTTGGAGAACCTGTTGGATGTGGTGGAGGTGCTCTTCCCAACTCTGGCTGAAGATCAGGATGTCATCCATGTATACCACTACAAATGAGTTGGTGAATGGCCGCAAGATGTCATCCATCAACATCATGAAGGTTGTAGGATCATTCATCAACTCGAAAGGCATAACCAACCATTCGAAAAGGCCCTCCTTGGCTTTGTAGGCAGTCTTCCACACATCAAAGGGTTCGATTGGTACCTAGTGGTATCCTAACTTCAAGTCAATATTGTTGAAATATTTCCCCCCTTTTAGTTGGTCCAGAAGGTCACTATCCATGGGATCAGGTACCTATTCTAGACAATAATCTTGTTCAGCACCCGATAGTCAATACAGAGTCTCCAAGTCCCATCCTTCTTCTGTAATAACACGATCGGGCTCCCACAGGGCGATGAAATTGGCCAGATGTGACATTTTTGTAGCAGCTCCTGAATTTTCCTCTTGATTTCATCATTCTCCAGAACAGAGCGCCAATAGATTGGTCCATTGGCAGCGACACACCTGGGGTCAGATCGATGGAGTGCTTGACCTGACAGTGTAAAGGCATCCCTGCGGGGGAGGTGAAGATGTCCTCGTACTCCTTCACAACCTTGTCGATCTGTTGTTGTCGTGTGGAGGGGCCTTGTCTAGAGGTCATGGCCACCATCTTCTTCTTTCCCTGAGGGCATATAATTAGGAAAGAAAATTTCCTAGTTTTGGAAATGAGCATACTGCATTGTTTTGCAGTAACCAAAGAGATGGCGGCAGGAGGTGCTACCTCCAATATCCTGTACAAATTATTTCCCAGAGTAACAATAATAGCACGAGGCCTTGACTCATACACAGCATGTCGCTTCCATAAGAATGGTTGGCCTAATAATACATGACAAACATCAAGGGGAGCAATGCCACATAATACCTCATCTGTGAAGGGCTTGATGCTGTATGGAAGGCAACACTGTTGGCTCATGCGAAGATCCTGTCCTTGATGAAGCCACCAGATGGTGCACTATTGTGTATGTACCATGGTCGGTCAGCCCAATTTCTTCACGACCTTTGCCAAAATGAGGTTCTTTTGGCTCCCATTATTGACAATGAATTGTAGCAGGGAACCCTTTACCCACATCTTGGAGTGGAAGAGGCGCTTCTCCTCCATTGGATCTTTGGGTTCCTCCTTTTGGATCTTCATGGTGGCAACGGTGATGTTGGGCTATGCATCGATAATTTTCTTCCCTTTGTCATTCCCTTTGTTGGGTTTTGACTCAGAGTCGGAACATGCATTTGATTCCAAAGCCTTTAGCTCGGCCGCCAGTGACTTCTTGGCCCGACACTGACTTGTGTTGTGGGTGGAGCTCTTATGGAACTCACACCACTTTCTCGTGTCCTTCTTGGGCTTCACGGTGTTGTTCTTTTCTTGCAACTTTGGCGGGTTGTCGTGGGCCGCCCCGCCTTGGCTTTGTCCTTTGTTCTGCGATTTGGGAGTACCCTTCCATTGCTTTGGATTCATAGATCCAAAGTCTCACTTCTTCTGTTTAAAGTTTTTCTCGATCTTGACGGCATATCGATATGCCATGCCGAGCGAGGAGATGTTTAGGAACTCCATTTCGTACTAGATGTACTTGTGTAGGCAGTCGCGGTACTTTAGAACCAAATGGTTCTCAGAATCTTTGATACCCAACTTCATGCGAAGGGTATGAAAAACATTGGTAAAATTCAGAACATCTTGGTACCTTCCCTGTCGCAGCATTGTGCACTTTATGTATTTATCCTCATAGCTCCCGACAGGGTAGTACTGCTCCTTGATGGCATCTCGAAACGAGTTCCAAGTGTGTGCAGCTGAAAACAATGAGTTTGTACTTCATCTTTCTGCTCACAATAGGTTTCCCACCAGTCCTTGACGTGGGGGATGCTTTGAGAAGTGCAAAAGTGATCTTTTCCCAGCTGGAAAAATCATGAATGGAAAAATATCCTTCTAGCATATTTAACCATTTATCTAAATCATATGCATCTATCTAGTATGGGGTACAAAGGGAGGTACCGAAGAGAATAATGTAATAATGGGATGGGCCATAATTAATAAATAAAGTGGGTAACCCGCATCATGTAAGGGACCACAAGTAGTTAGCAATAATGTGATAAGCCCATGGTATTAGATAGATGGTATTGAGGGAACCATGGTAATGACCCATGGTATTGTATGTATGAGGCCTATATAGAGGCTAGAGACTCCACATGGAGAGATGTGAAGGAATATTGTATTGATAAGCATATGGCTTGTGGAGTGTTCTCCTTCCTTAAGGAGTGATTGTATGGTGTTGCCCTACCTTAAGGGTTTTGATATTAATAAAGATCTGAAGTTTATCTATTTCTATCTTGTTAGTTCTCAGTTTATCTCTATTATCATATATTTTAGGGTCAGATATATTACAAGTATACCTAGGGGGGATAGTATGGGTATAGAGGGAGGTACCCAAGGGAATAATGTCATAATGGGATGGGCCATAGTTAATAAATAAAGTGGTTAACTCACATCATGTGAGGGGCCACAAGTAGTTAGCAAGAATTTGATAAGCCCATGGTATTAGATGTATGATATTAAGGGAACCATGGTAATGAACCATGGTATTGTATGTATGAGGCCTATATAGAGGCTAAAGACTCTTCATGGAGAGAGGTCAAGGAATATTGTATGAACAAACATATGGCTTGTGGAGTGTTCTCCTTCCTTAAGGAGTAATTGTATGGTGTTACCCTACCTCAAGGGTTTGATTAATAAAGAGAAGTTTATCTATTTATCTCTTTTTATTTTTGGGTATATTTTCTTGATTATATATTTGTAGGTTAGATTTATTATAGGTGGTATCAGAGCACTTTCTTGGGCAAAGCAGAGAATTTTTATTTTTATTTTTGTAGGATTTTTTTGGGGCAGCGAGTTCGCAGGTCAGATCTATAAGTTTTGGTGCAAAATTTGTAAAATCTAATTGCAGATATGGATTCTTTGCGAAAAAATACCCAATTTCAAAAAACAAATCGGCCAAATTGGAGTCAGGATGAGGGAGATATCGCTAATCTAAAAATCAGTTGTGTTGTAGAAATTGTTTGACGAAAATTCATGGATGGTGGATCTCCAGTTAATTTTTCTCATTTTTGTGAGAAATTTTGAGAAACATATTGCAGATCTAAGATCCTCTTGAAAAATTACCCAATTAAAAAAAAAAATCAGTCGAATTAGAGTCCAGATGAGGAAGATATCATTGATTTAAGAAACCTCTGTGTTGCAAATTTTTTATAATGAAAATTCATGGATAGTGGATTTCCAGTTATTTTGTGTCATTTTGTGGGGAATTTTGAGAAAAAAAAATCAGTTCTAAGATCCTATTGAAAAATTACCCAATTTCAAAAAAACAATTGGTCGAATCGGAGTCCTAATGAGGGAGATATCGCTCATTTAAAATCAATGTTTTTTTCAGAATGTTTTGTGACGATGGGACAGTTGCGGCGCAAATATGAAATTTCAGTGCCTAGATCGGGATTTCTATAACATGGGTAGATGCAGAATGGTCGTTCCATTTTCAAAAACAGGTCATAATAAGGATTTCAAGAAATATTGACCGAACTGTGGCCATTTTAAATTTTCGCCAAGTAAGTGATTTTTTTTCAAAACCCTCTTCATTGCTTCTAGCAATATGTTTTCAGGAAAAAATGATGGGCCGACTATTGCAAAATTTATACGAGAAAAGATGGTTGAATTCCCAGGGTATTGGAAGGATAAAATAGGGTATTATTTGAAAGATGAGACTGCTATATGGTGGAAATCACTTAACAGTGAGATTCTAAAGTTATGTCATTTTGACAAAATTGAAAAACTATTTTTGGACAAATGGTCTCATACTGGAAAGAAGGAAACCAAAAAACATAGCAAAGATTTTATTTTTAGAGGAAAGAAGGAAACCAAGAAACTTAAAGGGTTATTTTCTGCTGGTATCTCCTTATTGCAGGTTCATGGATTGATTCAGAAGGAGAAGATCATTGTGTTTATAAATCCTAGTTGCAAGCATAATTTTATCAATGTTAATTTGGAAAAAAAATTGCAAATTCCAGCAAAACACATTGAAAACACACGGGTTGATAATGAGGATGTTCAAGTTTATAATTTTTTGAAGCTTTCTATGGATAAGTATATATTTCATAGTGATTTTTATACTTTAGATATTGATAACATGGATGATGTTTTGGGATATCCTTTGATGGAATCTGTGGGTACTGTCAATATTAATGTGCAGAAGAAATTCATGAAGCCTTGGTATAAAAAGAAGAAAATTACATTGTAGGATATTTCCATTAAGACCCAAGTAGAGACTATGGAGGTAGAAGCACAAAGCTCTAATGCCACTGACACATTAGATGATGAGCCTTTGATGGTCAACAACCAAACACAAACATCAAACCAGGTACCAGAAAAACAGGTAGAGTCCAAGCATGATGAAGCATAAAATGTTACAGGTACTGATACATCAGATGAGGAATCTGTGGTTGAAGTAATATTGGAAGATAAGCAACAACAACAGGTGCCACAACATGTACCAGATACCAATCAAGCTCCATTAGGTGGTGAATTAAAGAAAGATACACCATTGGTTAAAACTTCTGCATATCACCACCCACATCACCCTGCAAGAAAACAACCAACACGATGGCAACAAATTAGCCACAAGGACAACAACCCCCACATGAAAGATAGAGAGGGGCGACAATCCACCCATAACACATCAACACAAAAGAGCCTCCAGGGTCAACTTCCATCTCAAGTGAGCGAGGCACTGGCTAGATCGAGGGTTCACCTTTCTCTTGGATGGCTAGATGCACGTGCATGGTACCAGTGGACTACTATTTTGAGTATATCTTATTATTTGTTTTCTTCTTATGTTTCGGGGATGAAAGATGTTTAAGGGGGGTGGAATTTAGTATATATAGGGGGGATAATATGGGGTATAGAGGCAGGTACCCAAGGGAATAATGTAATAATGGGATGAGCCATAGCTAATAAATAAAGTGGTTAACTCGCATCATGTAAGAGACCACAAGTAGTTAGCAATAATGTGATAAGCCCATGGTATTAGATGTATGGTATTGAGGGAACCATGGTAATGACCCATGGTATTGTATGTATGAGGCCTATATGGAGGCTAGAGACTCCCCATGGAAAGAGGTAAAGGAATATTGTATGGAAAAGCATATGGCTCGTGGAGTGTTCTCCTTCCTTAAGGAGTAATTGTATGGTGTTACCCTACCTTAAGGGTTTGACCAATAAAGAGAAGTTTATTTAATTATCTCTTGTTATTTCTAGGTATATTTTCTTGATTATATATTTGTAGGTTAGATCTATTACATACTACTCCTTGATGGCATTCCAGAATGAGTTCCAAGTTGGTGCGGTTGAAAACAATGAGTTCATACTTTCATCGTTCTGCTCACATTAGGTTTCCCACTAGTACTTGATGTGGGGGGATACTTTGAGCATTCTTTTGTCGCTCGAGGGCTTCTTCGAGCAATATTTTGATAGGATCGCTTGCCCCCTCGTCTTTCTTTTCATTCGCCATGGGAGGTCGTTGGGATTTACGAGGTTGGTATTGCAAAGGTTCGACCAGTTCAAGCCCTAACTCCTTATATCTCGACCTCATTGGCAACATGCAAAGAAAAACAGAGAAAGAGCAGACCGCTCTGATACCACTAATCCAGATTTGAACAGGAGTGCAACAAATAATAGACATAACCATAAATACAAAGATGCAGTAGAAATAAAACTTCATTTCATTAACATCAAATACTGAAATATGCTTACAAACAGAATGGAAATAATACTAGCTCAGGCGATGGTAGCTTATCTCTGAGAAGAGATGTGGTAGTTACATGCCTCAAAACTGTGTTACAATGAGGCTCAAAGGCCTATTTATTATTGAGAAACAATGGAAAACTCTAAACATCCAAAAACCTAACCCTAAGAGATAAAGCACCGAAACTCAGGGTCCCGTTTGGGTAAATTGGTACATCAACTTCTCGGGGTTGTAACTTTGGCATACGATCTTCGTTTGGCTATCATAATACCTAGTTTCGAAGATCCCAAAGAGGAAGTTGAAAACAAATTGGCAAGTCAATCCAAGCCATTTTCGGTCTCTCCATTTTCCCTAAAAATTCTGTTTAGGGCCTCAAAACGGCTCCGGAAGTTCAGGACCCTAAAAGCTGCCAAAAATAGTAAACTGTCCTACAATTAAGGAAATCGAAAAACTGAAAGAGATAATGTTGGGGGTACAAGTGGAATAGACAGGTGGCCACCAATATCCACTTGGATCATTCCTCCCCCTTTGGAAGAAATGGTCCCCATTGCGATGAGTTCCTCCATGAGATGAGGAAACTTCTGCTGAACTTGGTCCTTGGTGAGCCACTTGCCTTGGTGAAGGAGTTGGCCTGCTTTGACAACTCGATATATTTGAATCCTTTGCCGTCGAGTGTTTTTGATCTACGTGTCCATGATTCGATCAGTTGTGACTTGTTCCATGCAATTTGGATTTAACTTTGTAGGTGTGAGATGTTCTGCAATGTCTGATGTGTCTAGCAATGGTGGTAAGTGTGGTCGAAGGCGGTCCACATTAAACACTGGGTGCAAGCCAAGGAATGGGGGAATGCTGAGCTCAAATACATTGTCTCCCACCGCCTTGGTAATGGTGTAAGGACCATATTGGAGTGGTTTGAGTTTCCGATAGGCTCCGGTAACACATTCCTTTTGCAAATGTAACCATACTTTGTAGCCCAACTGAAACTTGTGTGGCACCCGATGTTGATCATGTCGTTGCTTGTACTTGGAATTTGATTTCTCCAGAATGTCATGGACCTGCTGGTGGATATGTTGGATGTGCTCAATGAAGTTGTTTTCCTTATCGGTTTCATACTAGACATAAGCCAAATCTGCATGCGTAGGTGCAAATGGCATGGCCACATCAATGGGACATAGTGGCTGGAATCCCAAGCCCACCTGAAAAGGGCTGTAGCCAGTCGAGCTATGGAGAGCCCGATTATACCTATGCTAGACATAGGGGAGGCTCTCATCCCATGTGTGTGGCAGCTTTGAGTTGTACACGTGTAGAATGTGTACGATCATCTTGTTGACGACCTCTATTTGGTCATTAGTTTGGGGATGGAAAGTTGTGGACTTAGTGAGCTTGATGTCCAGCATTGACCAGAGACTGGAACAAAATGTACTGAGGAACCTGTTGTCCCGATTTGAGATGATATATTGTGGGATCCCAAAGTGTACCCACACTCGTTCAAATAAGAGTTTAGCATTGGCTTCCACTTTGATATTCTTCTTGCAGGCCGCCATAATGGCCATCTTCGAGAATCTGTCGACGACTACAAAAACACAGTCGTTGCCATGCTTAGTAGAAGGAAGGCCCGACATGTAATCCATGGAGATGGATTCCCAAGGTCGACTAGGGGTTGGCAGCGGAGTATAGAGGCCTTGCTTCTTAATGGTTGGTTTGGCAATGGCATAGGCAATGCAGGATCTGATGTACTTCCTGACATCCTGTCGAAGATTCAGCCAATAGAAATACTTCTGTAGTACTGCCACCATTTTCTTGACCTCAAAATGCCCAGTGGCCCGACTGTAGTGTGCTTCCCAAATCATCTTGACACACTCTCTTGATGGAAGATAAAGGTGTCTGAGGTGGAATAATAGGGCATCTTGGAGGTGAAAATCTGGAACTTGCTGACCCTCCAAGAGCATCTAGTATGTGTGGTCGAATTCTGGGTCGCTTTTGTAAAGAAGTGGCCAATCGAAGTCTCGTGCCCACAAGAGTTGAGCACAGTGGTTAACGCCATGATCGGTGGTTGGTTGAGGCAATCTGCAACATTATTGTTGCTGCCCTTCTTATACTTGATATTCAAATGGAACTATTGCAGGTATGTGGACCACTTCTGATGGCGATCATTCTGCAACTTCCCTTGCGTCTGTATGAGCGACAAGGGCCGGTGGTCTATGTGGATGACCGTTTCCTTCCCCGAAATGTAATGCTTCCATTGTCGGCATGCCTGCACAATAGAATACATCTCTTTGTCATAAGTGGGATAATTCTGGACTGTGTCTGAAAGTGCCTCACTGTGATATGCCACTAGATGCCCCTATTGAGTAAGGACTGCCCCAATAGAATAGTCAGAGGCATATGTATCAATCTCAAATGGTTGTTGCAAGTCCGGTAATGTGTGTAGAGAACAGATGATGTTTCAACTCTGTGAATGCCTTATGTTGAGATTTAGACTAAAAGAATTTTGCTTTCGCTCCTCCCTTGGTGACTTGACTCAAGGGCCAAGTGATATGAGAGAATCCCAACATGAACCTGCGGTAGAAATTGGCAAGACCCAGAAAGCTGCAAAGCTTTGTCAAAGTGGTTGGAGCTGGCCAATCCCGGGTGACTTGGATCTTGGCTGGATCCACATGCACCCCCCGTTCATCAATAATGTATCCCAGATATTGAACCTGGGTCATGCCAAAAGTGCATTTCTCCAAATTGGCACATAGCTTGTGTTTCTGCAGTGTTTGGGGAACTTGTCGGATGTGGTGGAGGTGCTCTTGCCAACTCCGACTAAATATTAGGATGTCATCCATGTATACCATTACAAATGAGTTGGTGAACGGCCACAAGATGTCATCCATCAGCCTCATGAATATTGCAGGAGCATTCTTCAACCCGAAAGGCATAACCAACCATTTGAAAAGGCCCTCCTTGGATTTTAAGGCAGTCTTCCACACATCAGAGGGTTCTATTGGTACCTGGTGATATCCTGACTTCAAGTCGATCTTGTTAAAATATTTCCCCCCCTTCAATTGGTCCATAAGGTCATCAAGCCGTGGGATCAGGTACATATTCCGAATAATTATCTTGTTCAACACCTGATAGTCAATACAGAGTCTCCAAGTCCCATCCCTCTTGTGTACTAACATGATCGGGCTCCCACAGGGTGATGAACTCAGTCAGATAAGAATTTTCTACAACAGCTCCTGAATCTGCCTCTTGATTTCGTCATTTTCGAGAACGGAGCACCGATAGATTGGTCCATTGGGCAACGATGCACTTGGGGTCAGACGGATGGAGTTCTTGACCTGATAGTGTAGAGGCACCCCTGCGAGGGAGGTGAAGATGTCCTCGTACTGCTCCACGACCTTGTCCATATGTTATTGTTGTGCGGAGGGGCCTTGTATGGAGGTCGTGGTCACCGTATTCTTCTTTCCCTAAGGGTGTATAATCAGGAAAACAAATTTCCCGGTTTTGGAAATGAGCTTACTGCATTATTTTGCAGTAACTAAAGAGATGGTAGTAGGCAGTTCTACCTCCGGTATCCTGTACAACTTATTTCCCAAAGTAACAATAACAGAACGAGGCCTTGAATCATACACAACATGTCGCTTCCATAAGTATGGTTGGCCTAATAATACATCACAAACGTCAAGGGGAGAAATGTCACATAATACCTAATCCATGAAGGGCTTGATGCTATATGGCAGGTGACACTGCTGGCTCACGCGAAGATCCCGTCTTTGGTGAGGCCACCCGATGGTGTACGATTATGGATGTACCGTGGTTGGTAATCCCAACCGCTTCACGACCTCTGATGAAATTAGGTTCTTTTGGCTCCCACTGTCGAGAATGAATTGTAGTGGGGAACCATTTACCCACATCTGGGAGTGGAAGAGGCGCTCCTCCTCCTCTGGATCTTCGAGTTCCTCCTTCTGGATCTTCGTGGTGGCAACGATATCATTGGGCTCTGCATCGATAATCTTATTCCCTTTATCATTCCCCTTGTCAGGTTCTGACTTAGAGTCGAAACATGCATCTGATTCCGAAGCCTTTAGCTCGGTCGCCAGTGACTGCTTGGCCCGAAACTCACTTGTGTTGTGAGTGGAGCTCTTATGGAACTCACACCACTTTCCTGTGTCCTTCGGCTTCACAGTGTTGTTCTTTGCTTGCGAATTTGGTGGGTTGTCGTGGGATGCCCTGCCTTGGTTTTATCCTTTGTTTTGCGGTTTGGGAGTACCCTTCCCTTGCTTCGGATTCGCAAATCCAAAGTCTCGCTTCTTCTGTTTAAACTGTTTCTTGATCTTGACGGCATATCGGTATGCCATGCTGAGCGAGGAGATGTTCAAGAACTCCATATCATCCTGGATGTACTTGTGTAGGTAGCCGCGATACTTGAAAACCAAATGGTTCTCATAATCCTTGATACCCAACTTCGTGCGAAGGGTATGAAAAACATTGGTAAACTCCGGTACATCTTGGTCCCTTCCCTGTTTGATTGTTGTCCACTTTATGTATTTATCCTCATAGCTCCTGATAGGGTAGTACTGCTCCTTGATGGCATCCCAGAATGAGTTCCAAGTGGGTGCAAAATAAAACAATGAGTTCGTACTTTCATCCTTCTACTCACAGTAGGTTTCCCACCAATCCTTGACGTGGGGGGCTGCTTTGAGAAGTGCAAAAGTGACCTTTTACTGGCTGAAAAAATCATGAATGGAAAAATATCCTTCTAGCAGATTTAACCATTTATCTATAATGCCTACATCTATTTGACCCCCAAATATGGGAATGTCAAAGTTAACTTGTACCTTAAAGGGTTTGGCACTTCTAGAGTAGCTGTCGGAAGAAGATGCATCGCCCTTGGGTAGCTGCTGAAGGATTTGGAAAAAGTTGTCCATCATCGTGTTCCTTTGTTGCTCGAGGGCTTCTTCAAGCAAGATTTTGATAGGATCTCCTGCCCCCTCGTCTTTATTTTTATTTGCCATGGGAGGCAGTTAGGATTTGCGACGCTGGTCTTGCAAGGGTTCGACCAGTTCAAGCCCTAACTCCTTATATCCCGACCTCATTGGGGACATGCAAAGAAAAAAAGAGAAAGAGAAGACCTTTATGATACCACTGATCTGGATTTGAATAGGAACACAACAAATTATAGACATAACCTTAAATATAAAGATGTAGTAGAAATAACACTTCACTTCATTAATATCAAATATTGAAATATGCTTACAAACAGTTCTGAGGCATGTAGCCACCACATCTCTTCTTAGATGTAGCCACCACATCTAAGAAGAGATGGTGGTGGCTACATGCCTCAGAACTGTGTTACAATGAGGCTCAAAGGCCTATTTATTATTGAGAAACAATGGAAAACCCTAAAAATCCAAAAACATAACCCTAGGAGATGAAGCGCGAACCTGTGGTCCCCGTTTGGGTAAAATGGTATATCAACTTCTCGGGTCGTAACTTTGGCATATGTTTTCCATTTGACTACCATAATACCTTATTTCGAATATCTCAAAGAGAAGGCTGAAAACAAACAGGCAAGCCGATTTAGGACATTAGCAGTCTCTCCGTTTTCCCTAAAAACGTCGTTTAGTGCCTCAAAACGGCTCCGGAAGTTGAGGACTTGAAAAACTGCCAAAAATAGTAAACTGTGCTACAATTAAGGGAACCGAAAAACTAAAAGAGACAGTGTTGGGGGTCGAAGTGGAATAGGTAGGTGGCCACCAATATCCACCTAGATCATTCCTCCCCCCTTAGGAAGCAATGGTCCCCATTGCATTGAGTTCCTCCATGAGATGAGGAAACTTTTACTGAACTTGGTCCTTGGTGAGGCACTTGCCGTGGTGAAGGATTTGGCCTGCTTTGACAACTCGATATAGTTGGATCCTTTGCTGTTGGGTGTTCTTGATCTATGTGTCCATGATCCACTCAGTTGTGGCTTGTTCCATGCAATCTAGATTTAACTCTGTAGGTGCGAGCTATTCTGCAATGTTTGATGTGTCTAGCAATGGTGGGAAGTATGGTCGAAGGTGGTCCACATTGAACACTAGGTGCAGGCCAAGGAATGGGGGAATGCTGAGCTCAAATATATTGTCTCACATCGCCTTGGTATTGGTGTAAGGACCATATCGGAGTGGTCTGAGTTTCCGATAGGCTCTCATAAGGCATTCCTTTTGCAAATGCAACCAGACTTTGCTGCCCACCTGAAACTTGTGTGGCACCCGATGTTGATCATGTCGCTACTTGTACTTGGCATTTGATTTCTCCAAAATGTCATGGACCTGCTGGCGGATATGTTGGATGTTCTCAATGAAGTTGTTTGCCTTATCGATTTCGGACTAGACATGAGCCGAATCAGCATGAGTAGCTGCAAATGGCATGGCCACATCAATGGGACATAGTGGCTGGAATCCTAAGCCCACCTGAAAGGGCTGTGGCCAGTCGAGCTATGGAGAGCTTGATTATAGCTGTGCTGGACATAGGGGAGGTTCTCATCCCATGTGCTAGACATAAGGGAGGCTCTCATCACATTATAAGCTCGTTTTATGTAAGGAACCCATTTTTCCGATTGAGTTTGAGGTAAAGGCTCTCAAAACTGCCAAAGAAGTAGGATTGGATCTCACAAGCATAAAAATAACGCTTACAACATCTCAATGAACTAGATGAAATATATCTTCTTGCTTTACAACACACTACCATAATCCAACAACAAAGATAAAAATGACATGATAGGTTGATAAAAAAGAAAAAATTTCAGAAAGGGGATTGGGCACTGCTATATGAATCAAGATTCCAAGACTTTCTAGGTAAACTTCAAACAAGGTGGCGTGGTACTTATGAAATTACTGAGGTTTATGACAATGGAATGATACACCTTAACACAATTGATAGTTCTGGTATTTCGTTCCTTGCCAATGGGCATCAGCTTCGTTTGTACCATCAACCACTCACCTGAGAATCTTTCCTTCATGAAATTGATAATGGCACCAATTTGCAGGTTGTAGCTGTCAGGGGAAATTTCCTTGCAGTCACAACTAGGTAAATTAATGGTAAATGGAGGCATGTTACACTCATTTGCATGGACTAGTGTACATACCATGTTTTTCTTGGCAGTTAAATAAATAGGTGGTTCATTTTTCTTTACAAATGTCCCTGAAATAATAGGGGGATCCTTTCTATTTCAATAGAAATTTATAGGATGAATCCATCATAGGTCACCATGTCAACTAGGTTGACATTGGTGAATTCTAGTTGCTGAGTTGTGGGTCACATAAAATTAAAAAAAATTATGTGTGACCCTTTGAGAAGGCCTTGTAGCTAGAGACTTAAACTTCCTATCCATCACATTTGTAAGTTTTAAACATTATTTAATAATACAGTACACACAAATATTCTTAATAAACATATAAGTAAACAAATGGAAATCACGTATTACATAGATTTTTACCCGAGAAACCCAAATAAAAAAGAAATAACCATTTAGAATCACACCTTTAATTTTTGTCATCAATCAAATTCATTGCTTATAGTACAATATATATGATCCCACGACATCCAAAAATCCTAACCTATCAACTTAGACTAGATTACAACTATAATGTTTTAATTGGAATTATAAAACCATGGCCTAAACTTCCATGTGCCATAAAACTACTAAAAGGAGTTTTTGTTTGATGAATTATACAAAAAAAAATGCAAAATGAAAATCGCCTAATTTTTTTTAGGGGCTCCACCTCCCTTGTGACCTCCTCACTATGCCCAACACATATGAATCACACATGAGACTAGTGGTGCAAGGAATATAACAAATACTCAAGATTCTCACACTTGTTTGCATCACATACAAGGGTTCACAAGATTATATGACTAACAATATAGGGTAGAAATTCCCATTTCTCTACACCAAAAGAACATTTCAGTGCTCATAGACTTTACAAGTGAATCTACAACATATTTAACATGTCCACCTTTACCAACAACACCTTCTTTTTTTCAACCATGTCTTTCAAAATGTGTTACTGAAAATGAATATGCTTTTTCTTATAAATATAAGTATGGTACTTTGCAAGAATTATTGCACTCTAACTATTCCAAATTGACCTTACAACTTCCCATACAAACCCAATACCTATAGACAATTTATGTAACCATACAACTTCCTTGAATGAGTGGTTACAATCTTATTATATTCTAGAGTTGAGAGCCACCATCTTATCATATTCTATAGTTGAGAGTTCCACTACAAATTGTCTCTTTCTCATCCAACTATTTTCTCCTCCAAATAGGTTAA
This sequence comes from Pinus taeda, assembly GCA_000404065.3. Taxonomy (NCBI): domain Eukaryota; kingdom Viridiplantae; phylum Streptophyta; class Pinopsida; order Pinales; family Pinaceae; genus Pinus; species Pinus taeda. The sequence goes on along the minus strand of APFE031519452.1, from coordinate 72,786 downwards.
AGGCATACCCATTTGTACATATTATGTGATCCTATTCTTTAACCTAGTTTACACCAACAAAGCCATGTACGTCCAACAACCTATCCAATCATAGTCTTCTTTGGTTGCACTTTCCATAACTAGTAGTATCATACAAATACCTAAATGCCTTCTACCCTATGTTCCTTCCTTGGTTTTGACATATACCTACTCAAAAGTCGCACTACATGTACAATCTTTGTCCAAGTACAAATCGTTGCATACATCATGTTATCAACCACTCTAGCAATTTATGGAACGCGGGATATGCCCTCTTCTTGTTCCTTTGTCTTAGGACACTAATTTGTAGATAAATTTACACTTGCATGAATATGTAGCTTTATTAGCTTACATTCATGCGTATTAAACCTTTACAATATTATAAACATAGTTACCGATCAAATGAGAACTCTAGCAAAAAAACCCCAAGAAAACATGAAAAAGCAACCCGAAAACAAAAAGTGTTGATTTTTCATCACCATTTTTTTTAAATAACAGTAAAAAATAGTAAAAGCCATTTTGTTTGGTGCAAAAAACACCTTGAAATCAAAAAGTGTTGATGGAGGAATAACAATTTATTTATTTATTTATTTTTGTTCGGGGTAAATCTTCAACATTTTTTAGAAATGGCATTAAAGATAAAATATCAAGACTTCGAAAAACCTTAAAATTGCAAAAAATTTCAAACATGGCATTAAAGATAAAATATCATGTCTCTGAAAAGCGTTAAAATTCAAACAATTTTCTATCATGACGTTAAAGATAAAATACTTATAATTGTTTTCGACCATAACATTAAAGATAAAATATCGTGACTTAGAAAAACCTTAAAATTTTGACAATTCTTCAACCATGGAATTAAAACCAAATATCACGACTGCAAAAAACATTAAGTTTTCAATATATTTCAACCATGGCATTGTTGAAAAATTATATGACTAAATTTTTTTTTAAAATGAACACATGAATAAAAGAGTCATTATACCAAAAGTAATTTCTTTTTTAAATGTTAAAAGTATAGCTATTTTAAAATCTTAGCCTAAGACAACTTGACACATTGCAATAAAAATTTAAAAATCAACCATCAAATTGACATGTGGTGTAGGTGAATTCAGTGTATTGCAATGAAATCTTAAATATCAACCATGAAATTGATATATTGTGGGGTAGACTTGTCCATTATAACAATAACTTTAAAATCAACTATCAAATTGACACATAATGAGGTCATGTTGCTAGTTGATGATAGACATGAACCCTACAAAAAAAATAAAAATAAAAAATAAATAAGTAGATAAATGAATAAAAATGAAAAATACAAAATAAAACAAAAATCAAAAGATTGAAAAAACTTAAAAGTAAAACAAAGAAACAATAAATGATAAAAAATAACAACTAATAAAAAATAATTGAAGGAAAAAATTTAAAAATTTAATACTAAAAAAACCACACTAAAGATGAATCACACTAGTTGGTTCAAAATGCGTCAACCAAATACTCCCTTTATGATTTCTTTTTTGTTTTTTTTGTCATGAATTAACTAAAAAACAAACAAATTAAAGTGTATATATATAAACTAAAAACAATTTAAAAAATTTAAACATGAGGTTAAAAAAAATAAAATAAATTAAAAATAATATTAAAAAAGCATTAAGAAAATAAATAAACCGTTGAAGCCAAAAAAAAAATAAATTTTTAATAAATTATTTAAAAAATATAGACATTTATAAAAAAATAAAAAATTTAAGCTAATACAAAAATAAAAAATTAGAATTAATATAAAAAGAATTAATTAAAATTTTTATAATTCAAAATATTAAAAATTAATTCAAAAAAAGATTAAAAATTCCAAAAAGAACAGAGTGAATTATGATAATAGAAAAAAATAAATAATAAAAAAAGTGAAAACTAAAAACTATATTTAAAAATTAAATAAATTAAAACATTTAAAAGATATATTAAAAAAACCTTAAAAAAATTTAAAAAACATTAAAAAATTAAATTAAAAAAAAATTATATTAGAAATTATAATTGTAAAAGAATCTAACAATATAAACCTTATAAAAATTTAAAAAAAACTGAAAAGAAAATTTAAAAATTATTTTAAAAAAAATTTATAAAAAAAAATTACAAAATTTGAAAATTTAAAAAAATTTTAAATTTTTAAATTTAAATAAATTTTAAAATTTAATTTAAAAAATCTTATCATTTATAATTGAAAAGATTAAAATTAAAAAATGTTTTTATTTTTATTAAAATCTGAAAAACAAGTTGGCCTTGCCCCTTATCTCGCCGACCACTGATTCCGGGAATTGACCCTCTGCTAGGCGGGGCCTTGAGGGCTGCCCCAAGGCCCGACTGACCTAGCCGCTAGGCCGCTTGACTGGCCCTTAGGCCCCACCTGGCCGAGGGCCTATTCCGAGAATTGGCCCTCGACTAGGCGACAAAATGAGAATATTTTTATAATTAAAAATATTAAAAATTAAATTAAAAAAAAATCCAAAATTTCCAAAAAAAAAAGTGGAATTTAGATAATTAAAAAATAAAATAATAAAAAAAGAAAAACTAAAACTATATTTTGTAAAAATAATAAAATAAAAATTAAATGATATTATTAAAAAAACCTTTAAAAAAAATTAAAAAAACCATTAAAAAAATAAATTTATATATATATATATATATATATATACTATATATATTATAATATATATATTATTAGAAAATACATTGTAAAATAATTCTAAATTATAAACCTTATAAAAATAAAAAAACTTGAAAAGAAAATTTAAAAATTTATTTATTATTATTTTTTCAAAATTAAAAAATTATAAAATATTAAAAAAAAAAAAATTTGAAAAATATAAATTTTTAAAATTTTTAAAAATTTTAAATTTTAAATTTAAAATACATTTTAAAAACTTTAATTTTAAAATTTTTAAATTGTACCTTATAATTTAAAAAATTAAAATTAATTTTTTTTTTATTTTAATTTTAATTTTTTTTATTTTTTTTTAATTTGAAAAACAAGTTGGCCCTACCCCTTATCTGGCCGACAACTGATTCCACGAATTGACCCTCTGCTAGGCGGGACCTTGAGGGCTGCCCCAAGGCCTGAACGACCTAGCCACTAGGCTGCTTGACTGGCCCTTAGGCCCCACTCCGCTGAGGGCCTATTCCGAGAATTGGACCATGGCTAGGCGGTGGAATGAGGGTTGATTCTGAGAATTGACCCTCGGTCGGGGGGAGGGGAGGGGGGGAGGAGCTTGAGGGCCGATTTCAAGAATCGGACGTCGCTCAGGCAGAGACTTAAGGGTTGCCCCAGGGCTGATCGTGCTAGACGGAATCAGCTCTCTGCCAGGCAAAAGCTTGAGGGCCGCCATAGGGTTAGCTGAGATGGCCTCCCAGCCACTCTATTGACCCTTAGGCCCCCTCCTGGCCAAGGGCCGATTGTCGAATTCAGCCCTCGGCCAGGTGGACTAGGGCCAATTTATT
>APFE031519452.1:26913-69256 GCA_000404065.3 Pinus taeda | reverse complement strand
AAATCCCTTTAAAAAACAAACATCTTAGAATGAAAAACAAGAAGATGAATAAGATATAACTTGAACAATTGTTAAATAATCAATATTTAAAAAAAATTGTGCATATTTAGGACATTAGAAAATTTTAAGTGTAAAAAATATACATTAAAAAGAGTGTGAAAAATAATCCATCTAAAAAAAGGGGTTTATGCTTCGTCAACACTTTTCAAAATCAGTGTGAAAACACTAACATTTTAAAAGAAATGTTCATACTTGATACATAGAAAATTTAAAGTGTTAAAAATATGCTTCAGGAAAAAAAGGGGTTCGTGCTGCATCAACACTTTTCAAAATCAACATGAAAATCACTAACATTTAAAAAAAATGTTCAGAAGAAAATTTAAAATGCCAAAAATATGCTCCAAAAACAAAAAGGTGCATTATGAATCACCACTTTTCAAAATCGGGTGATTTTTGCTACCTCAAAAAAACGGGTACTAGGTAATTTTCTCGTTTGATCGATAACTGTGTTTATATTGACATATTCCCTCTAATATAAACTAAGTTTCTTGTTTTCTCAATTTCTTTTATTTTCCATGCCAAAGGCGAAATTCGTAGCACCAAGATGCTTCATGTCAAGCTTAGAAAATAGTCATGTTTTCACATCCTCAGTGGTTTCCATGTTATTTCCAATCAACAACATATCATACACATGTATTACCATATAAATAAAATGATCAACTACTGATTTGAACATAATGCTTATCTTTACTCCTTATAAAACCAAGTCACAATATATAATGTATCAAATTTTTGATACCACATCTTCAAATATTATTATAACCCGTACAATGACTTTTTCAACTTGCAAACCATTTCGTTATTATCCTTCATTATTAATCCTTATGGCTATTTTATGGAGATTTCTTATTCCATATCGACATGATGGAATGTTGTTTTCACACCCATCTATCCTAATTCATAATCAAAAGTAACAACAATACATAAAAGGAATATAATAGAAGTCAACTTATCAATAGGAGAAATAATATCACTAGAATGAATTCCCTCTACCAAAGAATAACCTTTTTCTACTAACCAATCTTTTTATTTCTCCTCTTTACCTTCTACATTCAACTATCCTACTTCATGATTAAAAGTAACAATAATACATAAAAGAAATATAATAGAAGTCAACTTATCAATAGGAGAAAATAATATCACTAGAGTGAATTCCCTCTACCAAAGAATAACCTTATTCTACTAACCAATCTTTTTTTTTCTCCCCTTTACCTTCTACATTCAACTTCTTCTTAAGGAACCATTTGCTACCAATGGGAATTTCTTGAACTAGTAACTGAACTGTATTGTAAGTCTCATTCTTGTCCAAGGCTTCCATTTCCTTGACCATGGATTTTTTCTAGAGCTTACCATCATTTGAATTCATTTCCTCACTAACATTTCTAGGATCATCATCAATGATGGACAAAGAAAATCCATAACTAAAGTTAGGTGGAGTGTATCTTTTTGGTTCCCTTCTTTCCTAAACTGATCTCCTTAATATCGAACTATGTGGTTCTCGTTCTTCTTGACCATGTTCCTCTCTTGGAACATACTAATCGTGCAACTCAAACTCCACTACCTCTTGTACCTTTTTCCTTGGTGGGAGTTCCTATTTGAGAGCATCCTTGACCTCCCTAAGGAAACATCTCAATTTTAAACGTCCTTCCTAGTTTATGGATTACAAATCTTGTAACCTTTTAAGCCATCTTTAAAACCAACATGGATACACTTTTCAATTTTATTTTATAGATTACTCTTATTCTCATTTGGAATGTGTACATAAGCATCATAACCAAACATTTTAAGATGTTTAAGAGAGTTTTTTACTAGTCCAAGCCTTTTGTGGAGTCTTGTTAACCAATGCTAATGAGGCTGATCAATTTACTAAGCAACATGTAGTACCCACTTCCTTTTCCAATAGTTCCTCCCATAACTCAACACCACTGAGAATGCTCCTTTCTTCTCTTATTAGTGTCATGTTCATCCATTCTGCAACCCCATTCATTTGAGTGTATGTATGGTGCAATTTTCTTCCTTGCTATACTGCAATAGTTACGTAATTCCTCCAACTCATTCCTGTAGAATTCTCCACCATTATGTATCCTCAACACCTTGATTTTATTATCTATTTGATTTTCCACAAGGAATTCGTTAAATATTCCAAAGACATTAGATTTTATTTCAGAAGAAATAAATCCATATATTCCTTTAGAATTCATTTATGATTGGGACATAGTACATAGATTTTCCTAGTGATGGAATAGGAATAATTCGAAATGCATTACTGTGTACTAAGTCTAAACTTATATTAGTCCTCGTAGAACTGTTTATAGTCTTACCCAATTCTATTTATCACCAATCCAATCTTCATAAAAACTAATATCAATATTGCAATTAGATGTACCTTTAACCATAACATTATTATGTAGTGCTTGAAGGCCCTTCTCTTCAATGTACCCTAGGATTTGATTCCATAACATCATCTTTTCTCTAGAGGCAATAGGGGTTTTAACTTCTTCATCTCCATCATTTGAGAATGAAATTATTACACCTATCATTGGGAGTGGTTCCTAATAAGTGATACATATTTCTAGTTTGAATGGACCTGAACAATACCATTTCTCTTTGACCCATTCTACAAGTTTCATTTTAACACATAATGGATGCACCTACAATGCTCATCTTCTTATAAATATGAGGATTCTAAATAGCCCTAGAATGTGCAAAGCACTAGCAAGTGTTCTCCCTCTTCCATACTAGAGAATCAATTTCACTTCTTCTCATTGAGTGATCCTCATTATCGATTCATCTCCAAGGAATTTTCTCCTCCATCTTTCATTTCACTTTCACAAAACAACTCCCTGTGGGGGTCATATGAAGGAAGCCACCTAAATCACTCATCTATATGTCATGATCTACATGTGTGCATGAAGAAGTTGATTAGACATCCTATCCTTCAACTAAGGAGGTATTGCCCTGCTTCAATTGACTATCATGAGATCCCTTCTCTCTCTCAATGAATTTGGATGTGCAATTCTTCTTGAAATGCCATTTTTTTCCAAATTTAAAAATTTCTAACGTTCCTTACAATTTTCCTAGAGATTCATATATACCTTCATATTTGGATCTCCCACTTGAATATGCATTTTTATTTCTATCAATGTGAATATCATCTTATAGGTAGAGCTTTTTTACATTGAGTTTCAATGTTTTTCCACCTCATCTTCTCTAGTAATGGAGATGTCACCACGTTATCAAGACCTAAAATAATTGTATTGTTACCTATCCCATGTGTCCTTTAAAAGCTACAGTGAACTAATACACTTCATAAAAAATATTAATATAAACAAACCACAATATTGAATGCATTTAAATATTTAGTCATCAAATCTTCATTAGTCTTTTTTTCCCCTAGGAAAAAGTAATTTTATTAATGATAACAAAATTACATTTTGTAGATGCAGAAGTGTATATGCAAACAACAAATCAAACGATTGTTGTCAAGAAAAAACCAGAAAGAAAGTACAAGCGAATTATATACAAAGGGGGAGGAAAATTATGTTTTTCTCCCCTTTTTCTTCTCAACCTTTTGCCACTCCCCAAGAGTTTATGAGGACGAAAAAAGAACGAGAGAAGAGTCCTCCACAGGGCGAGGAATGTCCTTGTCTGAATCAGAGTGATCTGGAGAATGCTGTCTTTTGACTCCGCTGGTGTCCTCTGTATCTGGTATTTTCTCCGACAAAGAGTCCATCGGTTCTTAAGCTGCTAATTTCTCAATTCGTGGCGACTTGTGGGTCTGGTTGTTTGCTATGGGGGTGGTTGCCGTGGCTTCTTCCTCAATAGGAACATCATCAGGATCTGGTGGAGGGTTAGTTGCCTCCTCATCCTCTTCTATATCCGGTTGTTCCACTATGCATTGCCAACCTCTTGGTTTTTGTGCTTGTTTCTTGTTTCTTCTAGTTTCTTTTTTGGCTTGAGGGTAGTAACTCAGAAGGTGACCTGTTTGTTGATAGCCCCGACACTTGAAAACTGTGTTCTCATAATCAAGTGGTTGTTTCCACTGTGCGTTATTATGGATCAGAATTATGCTATTAGGTAGCCCTTGAGTAAGGTCCACCTCAACACAAATTCAAGCAAAAGTATGTATGCCTTTTGTTATTCTGTCCACATCTTGCTTGATGTAATTTCCTATCTCATTCCCCATTGCTTTGAAAACTTTGGGAAGCCAGAAGTGTAGCAGGAGATTGTGAAGCCTAACCTAAACTGGCATTTTAGACACCACCATAGTAGTGGGGTCAAAACCCGGGAACCAGGGGGTCATGAAGAGTCTTGCATTGCCCTAAAACTATGGCCCCTCATGGAGGGCATAGTCTTTTTCCTTGACCGTGTCAAAATTGACAATAAAAAGGGCCTTGGAGCATCAATAAATGTCACAATTTGTTGTCCAGGTGGAGTAGATCCATTATTGTAATGCATCTGTTTTGGGCCAAAAGTCATTAAATCTGCAGATGACAGCCCTTGAAGTGAAATTAGTATAAAAATTGTTTACCTCTGGCAGAGCGATTTTTAGTACTGAAGTCTGCGATCTTTGCTCCACAATATAGGATCCAGGGAGTTCCTGTGTTGGTGCTGGCTTTTTGGTGGCTTCCCCCTTCCCTTTGATGACATTCTTGAAAGAAGCTGTGCCTTTTGAGCTAGTTCCAAAGCTACCCCCTCTTAGCCTCATGTTCAGGATGATGATGGAATCTGATTCAATTCCATAGCCATGCAATGTACATTGATCTCTTCATCATTCATTTTCAAGTTATACAACTTCTTCCACTTAAATAACTGCTTATTTTCTTTATATCTATCTATCTTGTAATAACAAATAAATTTATATCTAAAACATATAAAACTAATATTTATGTTTTTATTATCAATAATTTATTTACAATATAAAACATTTAAATTTTATATAAATAAATTGAAAAAATAATAATTCTATTATTTTGTAATTATTTTTTATAATTTTTTCTTAATAACAATAATATTTTTAATAATAATTATTTATTTTAACTTAATAATTTTTTCTATCCTATCCGAACAGACTAAGAGAGCAACCTGGAAAGTGATGGCATCCAGAAACGATCCTTGTATATAGGAATTCATACAAAAAGAGAAAGGCATGATCGATGAAAATGCTCTCGAACAAGCTGAGATGGAGCTGTACATTGGGTTAGGATTATTCCTCCTTTCTTCAGAGACTACCTTACTGCTCGGAAGAGACTGGTTGGCCCGGAATCATCCTTGTTAGAGTTAATAATCTTAGTGTCGCCATAACCAGAGGGCTTACCTATATAAATGTCATTATTCAACTATCTTGAAAAGTCATCCTTCAATTATTTTGAAAGAGTGATAAAACTTGTGAACTTTATCGTTGGTTCATCAGCTGGTTAAAGTCATTGTTAAAACATTTCAACAGTAAATTTGGTTGTATTTAGCTTAAAATACCATGCAAGAAAGGTTAATTACAAGGTCTTTGTTCTATGCTTTAGTTTCCCTTTATTTTGATTAAAGGAAAACTTAATAATTATTGAACGCTTAGACAATTAACAAATTGAATGGGAGACTTGCATTGCTAATGTGGTTTTGAATGATATCATGAACTCCTATATTAAGAACAAAACTAATGATGGAAGTTAATTACAAATCTTTTTTATGTGAATATTAATTAAAATAAAATTTATTTAATAATTACTAAATTTTGATTTTAGGAAGGATATTGGTATTTTAAATGAATATAAATCAAAGATGTGATGTAGAGTTGAAGTGTAGTTTTTACTATATTAAAATGATAAAATGATATTTATATGGTTAAATATTGTATTGTGTAATATAATATAGCACAAGTTTTTAGAGATTGTATAGAAATTTGAGGCGAAGTTTTGTACCAAGGAGGAAAGTATGTAACACCCTTCCTAGTGTAAGCATACATTGAGAATTATTAGCAGACTAATACAAGGATTGAATGAAGAGTTTAGTGACCATGCTTTTGATTATGTTGCATGTATGTAACTTGTGGAATGCACTTACTCTATGAGGTGGTAGTTGATATTTTTCCTCAATGAGTTGACAAACATGTATCTTATGACAAATATATGCATGGATCATGATATTAATATTTAGTTGGTGATAAAGTGTGAATTGTGTCGAGTGTTGATTAATGAATAAGCGGGAGGTTGTGGAAGCCAAACTAAATACTATAGAAGACTAAGGAAGTCAATATAATTTAATTCAATGTTACATATTATTAGAATGTCTATTTATGAGGATATAATTGTCACATTCCTCTTTGACACCATATTAAAAACCACATACTATTGGCAGATACCTCCTTGACACAATATTAAAAACCACATATTATGTTCCTTCACTAAATTTAGCTTGGATTATATGCAGTAGTTGTCACATGCATCTATATATAGTCATCTCATAAATCAAGTTAACGAACAATTCTATACATCACATCATAGAGGAAAGAATCAATCATGATCATTCAAGATCCTACATTCGAGTTTCCTTCCTTTGAGGGTTCAACACAAACATTAATGGAAACAATGTCATAAATACACTGTAGCTAGATTTTCCATATAACATGTTCATAGTCATACTGTCATAGTCGAAAGTATCATTGACATATATCTTATGCAATACGAATAAATAAATAAAACGAGTCTCAGTGGATGCAATTCATCCCATAATGCATAATGCATAGATTAGATAACCTGAAACATAGGCTATATAATGTCAAACCTTAAAAACATAATCTTTCATCATACATAGTTGTCTCATGCATAGTTATTCAATCATCTCATAAGCTTAATATTTGACAATAAGAAGTGCAAGGAGCCAACGTACAGAGCATCCCATGCCATTGTATCAAACCATAATAGAAGAGAGAACGTGACTTGGAAAACCGAGCACCGCCACCCAACCTAGAACTAACTTCCTTCAGTTCAGCCTCGAGCCGAGAGTTCTTGCCATGGATCAAGCACCTCTCCTGATCCCTTCAATGGGTATTTAATACCCACTTTCATGATATGGTTTCCTTTAGCGACATCATGCTTTTAGGTGGATATTTTTATCCATTTGCCTAGGCTTTTCCTGGAAAAGCTCGCCTTTATCTCCTGCAAGACTTTTCCTCATAAAATATTGCCTTTGTCTCCTGCAAGGCTTTTATGTTTTTCCTAACTTAACATCTTTCTCTAGCTAAGTAGATTAATGGATATTTATCTCTAGTCCATTAAGCTTATATAGAATTTCATCTAGAAGTCTTGTCCATTCCCATTCACCAATGGGATTTTATTTGGAAAGAACCTCATCTCTTGGTGTTTCATTTTCCAAGTTACCAATTTATCTTTATTTATTCAATAATAAATTATTTACTTTCATTGTTACACATTAGACCTAGCTTTTCTTAGCTTAGGCCAACATAGTGTTTACATACAACAAAGGGGTGTTACATACTCCCCCCCTTAAATTTACACTGTCCTTGTTGTATTGCTGCATCTTACAATTTATTACCTCGTTCACAAGTAGTTGTTTTTGAATTTTCAAGTTCCCATGGCCTTGCCATCTGAAACAGATCTCCCAGTATATAGGTTAGAAAGGAGTTCTACCACAATTCTCCTTAAATTGCTACATGTAACATTTGTTCAATCACTTATGTGAAAGACTTTAGATGCCATAAAAACAAAAATCAATTTTGTTTACCACAATTAATGTCATAACTTGATATAAAAATACTATTATTTGAGTAACTACGGGTTATGTTGCCAGCCATGAAGAAATGCATGTTCTTCCACTACATTCTTCTAATGCCTTTGTGTTCTTATTGAACACTTGCTTCTTGCAGTTTACTTACATTAGTCACAACAAGTCAAACTAGCACATTTGAAAAATCAACATGTATAAAATATCATGTTAGGTTAGCTCAAATATAACCATCACAATCATAACTCATATGTAACCATCATCAAGCAGAGTCATATGTCATATGTATACTAATACTGAAACAAAATACTGATACATATCCTTAGTTTCCAATACCAATCCTTAGTTTCCACCTTTGTCTTTCCTCTGTATGTACTCTGGATCGGTTTCCACACCATGCAAACACCCAATGCCTTCTCCTCAACCATGTGCACCTATACATAGTGTGTATTACATACATGTCACATATAATCATGCAATTCATGCATCCATACCAATACCATATGTACCATTTGTACACAGTACCACTTGTACACGTGTACCCAATAGCAAGTGTCCATAGCATCATCTGCATGACATATATTTCATCCACATGTTTTCAACCATGTTAGTATTATGCCAAAAAATCCTTTAATTTTTCATTCACACTATTTTTAGGTAAGTCCAATCAAACCATGTTTGGTTTGTCGATTGGAGAATAATGAATTCATGGACTTGTTCAACTTCTACAATGGGAGCATAACTGAATTTTTTTATGTCAAAGTATTCAAGTGCTTTTATTTAGCTAATCCATTTCATGTATCTTGTGGTTGCAGGAAATTTTCAGCAAACTGATAACATACAAGCATAATACAACTTTACAAAACCAATAACAATGGAATATGACCCAATGGAATAACAATGGAATGGGATTAAATCTGTCCCATAGACAAGGTTTTAATAACAATGGAATATGACCTCTGCTTAATCATAAAGCATACTATTGACTATGATAGTTAGTCAAGTATGGAATTCAATGTTATATTTGAAGTCTAATAACAATATTGAATTCTCTTTATCCAAGAACATAATTGTTTGGTACTGAAAAGTACTCCCCACATAAATTGGTTATGTCGTATGATTCTTGTTTTCTCTTTTTAACCATACTTCCAACACCATGTTGACAATGAATAATTCAGTGTATATCCAAACACCCATGCAAGTACATACACCTCCTAACATAAGTTATAAATGAAAGTTACAATGTTTCAATTCCACACCCCCTAAGGTTTTAGGCATTATGTGTACTAGGGTGTGATCCTAGGGCATTTTCATGTTAACACCTCATTTTAACATTAAATCACCCCATGGGAAACAAAATAATATAACTCATTTATCAATTATGAATTCTTGCGTTGTTTATGCAACAATTGTTATGTTGTCCTATTCAAAACCTGACAATACTATAAATGCAATCTAATAGGTAAACTTCCCAATGTTGCTTGGTAGGAAATAGTGGTACAACATATGCATCCTAGTTGGTATGATTATGAATTAATTGATTATATTGCTATATCCCAATATCTTTGTGCACAACAACCCCGATTACTAGTACCACTTAGCCATCATCTTCTTAATTTAGCAACAAGCTATTGCATGATTTGTTATCCTCTTTCTTCTTCGTCTAGAACATTTTATATGTTCCATTTTACTTGATGCGTGCATTTAATACCAGCCTAAGATCCTTTTATTATCATAGCTATATTAATGCGAAACCTTTTGGTTTACCAAAGACTGGTTTATTAATTTGGACCAATCATGTTTCGAATCTAGTGTACAATTCCTATTAGTTAAGAGGTTGCTCTGAATTGCTCTAATGCATCAAGCACCACCATATCCAATCTGCAAGTATATATAAAGTAGGAACACACTGATCATTTTTACCTTATCACTTTCCACAAGGAGTACATTTGTGAGATCTACAATCATTCTACTGGAAGCATCTTCTTCCTGCTGCAGATTTGAAAGGTTCCTATTTGTGTGATATTAACAGAACCCCATATATCTCTGGATGATATGCAAATCAAGGTTGTGAAGTTTGAGTTGCAATTACATATTGGAATTTGAGTGAACTTGAGAATGTTTCCTTGAACTTGTATTTAATACTGTCTTACTAATATTACTCGAGAAGCACTAGGAGTTGCTTTTACACTTCATCATGTATTTACTCTAAACGTACTTTTGGGTGTCGGTCTCCTTGACCTTCTTATTAAAGTCATAAAACTATTAATGCATAATGTCTTCTTCAATATGTATACAATATGTTGTATTACATTTATGCACACTCTTCACAACTTTTACCCTACTTTAGTCTAGATTGGAATATACTTTGTGCCTCTTGCATATCTCAGTTATAATTATTGAGATACTGCTTTACTCAACAGAAAACTGTAGGTTCCAAACTATGCATGTCTAATTAGCTATGCATAATAACTTGGTAAGGTTTTATTCCCTCCAATAATGTATATTTGGAGCATTTTCCCACTCAGGGTGAATTTAAACGGTTCAACCATTGGCAAGACCATATCTAAAAATGAACTGCATCATTACATGTAGATGCATCAATTAACACAAAATATTAAATTGAAAGGCAATTACATAGTCGCATACCACATATAGAGACCAATATTTGAGGGGAACTTCTTGAATAGATACAATTTTAAGAAGAGCTTCAGAAACTGTTCTAGGATGGAGATTAATTAACCATCAATCTCTTCTTAATGTTGATAGAATGTCATGAGCTTTCTTTCGGTGATTTATATAGATTCCCTCTATATATTTTATCTTTGACTTTTCCCCATGATCTATAGAAATATCCTTGTTTCCTTCCTTTATCTTTCATCCTTTCTTAAGATCTCTAGGAGTATAAACTTTATTCCATTAGTTTATGTCATTGACTGGACTATCTTTACCTGAATTAGTTTGTATTTTATTAAGCTACATCCTTGCATAGCAATCATACAAATCATAATATAATTTTAATATGAGTAAAATGATATGATGACCATATCACTAAAATCCATCAAATAACCAGACTTTAAAGATCACTTATTCACCACCATCATCTATTCATAACTTTCATATCATTTATCCTTCCTAAATATGGTTATATGCTTTACTCCTCTTATGTCAAGGCATTAAGTATTTGAGTCTTGTCTAATTTCAAGCATATATATATATATCATTAACACTGTGCAGGTAATTTATAATACTCAATAAGTAGGCCCATAAACTAAATAACCAATTCATGGCTGGCCATTTCTACTTATTGAAATCAATATGTTAATTCTTTTACTTTCTTTGCATTATTCTTCTACTCTAATACAACACTGCAACATTCTATGTTATATAACACATTGCAGAATAACCTTTCAAGATTCCTCCTCCCCACATTGGAGAATAACCTTTCAGGATTCCTCCACCCCACATTGCCGCTATAGTTATCCAAAGACTTGATAAATTCATTATAAGTACAAGGATTAAAGCCAACCTTGTTCATTTATATAGACACTTAGTTAAAGATTTAATTAATGAATTATAAGATAGATATAGTTTAATATTTGACCTTTATTGTATATATTGAGAATCAAATACACCACATATTTTGAATTTCTAAATATATTGTAAATATCCAACTTTGTTTATTCCTCAAGCTCGGTTATGAATATCTAACATCTTAACTCAGTTTTTAACTCATGTTAATTTGTGAGAATTTTGATCCATCCATGCAGCTCATTGTAACCATGCAATGAGCCCTACATGCAAGCCATATATGTAAACATAGGCATGTAATCAAAACATGAGTTTGGAACATTATCCACTCATCGTATGCAACGAGAAGGCTAAACATACATCCTTAAATCATAATGTAAATTGACTTTGAAGAACATGTATTTATATTCTTATGAGATGCATTAAAAAGTTTAGCTCATAGAAAACTATACACACACTTCTGTGTAGTCCGTTTATACACCAAGTGCACACATGTCATTTACTCTTGTTTTTACATGATGATTGCTTTATGCAGAATAAGATGAAACAATATTCTTGCCATAAGGAAATTATAATTAGGTATTGCAACAAATTGGCGGTTTAACAAAATTGAAACTGGTAATGTTCTTACCTTAGCAAGCAAACAGAGTTTGAAGTTCCACTATCTTGGAATTAAGGAACCACACCATGCATTTGGTCTATAATCTGGAAATAGTTTCATCTCATGGTCGACTCGTGGAAAGGTAAGGCATATCGACACATTGTTTGTAAACTCCGAATAGGAAGCCTGATAAGCCATATTAGGCTTGCCAATGCTTTGGAAAATGGTAAAGTAGGTTATGATGGATGGAATATTGTTGACCATACAAATGGAAATCATCATAGATAATGATTTAGTTGCCTATTACAACCATATTTCTAAAATATTAAATGAAACTCATCAATCTATTATAATTGCTAGTTTCTCTACCTAGAAGAAGTTATGGAACACATCACTGCCTCAGATTGACCTTCAAACCTTATGAATTGGCTCTGCTCAAAATGCTACATTCTTCAGCTCCATTCATTGATAGGTTGATGTTATTCATCTGATTCCATTCATTATTGACATACAGTGGAGCTACCTTCATTCAATCCATTCTATGAAAGAAAATAGTTAATTTCGTTGTGCGACTATTGATTTGAATCATAAATAATATGTAAAGTAGCAAAATTCATTGTTCTTCAATTGGGCATTTTCGTCTTAAGTTAACTTATGCTCATCAATTACTCATTAGTTATTGGGCTTTACTAGCCTTTTGCGTCCTATTACAACTTATGCACTGTCTTCATGAAACATAGTAGATCAACACGCAAAAATGCCCTTGTCGATAACCAGATTTATATCCACAAGGTAACTATTAAATAAAAATAGACTAGAACATTCACTACCTTGTCTGTTATCCATTGGGTTCGCTCCGTGCAAATTTGCCACATCTCATTGTAATCAAAGACTATTGACTCTTCTAACTTCTGCTAAAGATGGTCGTAAGTTAGCCTATCAGTGTTATCATGAGGCTTCTCGCTTGGCACATTGTATGATTATGTCAAGATGGCTTGGAGTATATATATATATATATAGAACTACCAACGATAAGGATAAGCGTATAAGGCTAAGGATAAGCACTATCTACATGCATGTAAGGATAAGTGTTATCCCATTGCATGCATCACTAGTAGATTACGCAGTAATGCGCTGTTTCAGAATGGGTTGGTTTCGTTGCTTAACTCGATAAGCCCCCAGCTCAACGAATAAGCATGACATTGCAGCTCAACAGATAAATATGATGCTATAGTTTGAATAATGGTCGATATGAAACCAATAATTGACCATGCGGATCGAAATGAAACAACAGTCCCTAAGTGCTTTTCTCCTTTCTCCGTCAATTGGAAAGTGCTGTTACGTTTTCAATCTACAAAAAAAATACCCACTTCTTCAAGTTGCCATGATAGAGTGGGCCACCAAGCTCGATGGCACTGGGTTTTGGCAAATCTTACCTCTCGGAGTCATTTACTCAACCCATCCCGTCAATTCCTTATCACTTAGGTCCACAACCTTGCCATACTCGGTTTGATAAGTTTCCACGGATCGAGAGAACCATAGTGGTTTGTGTTTTTAACTATACATGTATTCAACCAACGAATATCGGGTTACAATCTCCACGGAAAAGAATAATGA
Source organism: Pinus taeda (assembly GCA_000404065.3). NCBI lineage: Eukaryota > Viridiplantae > Streptophyta > Pinopsida > Pinales > Pinaceae > Pinus > Pinus taeda. Next base: position 55,710 of record APFE031519452.1, on the reverse strand, counting down.
TTTGAGTTGTCCCTAACATTCTTAATTACATATTTAACACAACGTTGTCTGCAACCCAAAGCATATCAGAATGAAACTACCTCCAGCATGATATTTCCTTTTTCACTTCATCGAGTTTTCTCCACTCCAATAAATAGGTTGAAACTCGTCAGATTGTTGTATTCCGAGAGAAGATTGCACTCACAAACTTCTTATATGGAAAACTGAGTCTGAAAATAATGTCATTCTTAATTTTGAGACAGATGGTTGACTATTGTTTGTTTGTTTTTTTTTCATGGCTCCTTGAGGACATTTGTATGCTAAAAGGACCAAAGAAGTATAGCCTTGTCGTCAACAACAAGGGACAAAACACATCCATCAAGATAGATAGAAACTAAAGAAGGTCGGTAAGAAGGCAAATATTAATCAACAAAAGTTTGCAAAAGGAAGGGAAATGTTTCATTATAGTCCAAGAACTGCAATTGTAGAGAGAGAGAAGGGGACTGCTAAAAAAAAAAACAGAGGAAAGCTGACTCAAGTGTTGTCGGTCTATTTGGAAAAAAAAGCATTCTTTACAAACTACAGAATACATATTCATCGGAAAACATATATATATTGCTTGAAAAACTCAGTATATGCATGTAACTTCGAAACTGATTCTACCATTCCTTCCTCAATATCTAGTGATCCGATTCAAGGTTTAGGACTACTTTTGTTTTTAGGTGAATGGATAGTTACATGCTTTACAAGCAATATAGGAGATTTTAATCCTCTTTAAAATAACAACCTTTAAATCTAAATTACCTTTGATTGCAATTAATCAATATAATATTCACATGCTATGGTTTCAAAGTCCTCCTCCAAATTAATTTAAGATTTAATTTCAACTTTTATGGATTTTGGAATATCTTTCTTATAGCTGAACCCCTTCATCGAAACTTCTTATTTGTTTAGAACCTAAATTTCATTCATACCTTATAGAGGTGGGTTGGCTCTTAGGCCACAATTATTTGAACTTAGAGCTCCGATACCATTTGTCACATACCTCTTTGACACCATATTAAAAATCACATACTATTGAGAGATACCTCCTTGACACAATATTAAAAACCACATATTATGTTCCTTCACTAAGTTTAGCTTGGATTATATGCAATAATTGTCATATGTGTCTATATATAGTCATCTCATAAACCAAGTTAACACAGGAAATTCTATATATCACATTGCAGAGGAAAGAATCAATCATGATCATTCAATATCTTGCGTGCAAGTTTCCTTCCTTTAAATATTCAACACAAGCATTAATGGAGGCAATGTCATAAATACATTGTAACTAGCTTTTCCATACAACATGTCCATAGTCCTATTGTCATAGTATATCTTATGCAATACGAATAAATAACTAAAACGAACTTTAGTGGATGCAAATCACCCATGATGAATAATGCGTAGATTAGATAACTTGAACCATAAAATATACAATTTCAACCTTAAAAACATAATCTTTCATCCTACATAGTTGTCTCATGCCTCCGTGTCACGCTCGATATATTTTGGATAGAAAGAGTAAAAGGTTGTCTCATGCCTCCGTGTCACGGTCGATATATTTTGGATAGAAAAAGTAAAAGGTCCATATATTTTGGATAGAAAGAGTAAAAGCATGGTATCGATATATTTTGGATAGAAAAAGTAAAAGGTCCATATATTTTGGATAGAAAGAGTAAAAGCATGGTAATTCCTTAACCTGTATGATTATTAGAAGATTTATTATTTCAAATTTCGAATTGGGTATGGACTAATAAAGAGTGAATACTTGTAGAGTAGAAATAAAATGGTGTACATAATAGCTTTATCTAAATAACTTAGATGCAATATATTTATCTAAATAACTTAGATGCAATATATTTGATAGAAATATAGCATGTGAAAAGCTAGATGAAATGTACATATGTTTTTTCTCAATATTTTCCTTTGTCAATATTTTTTTATAAGGTAAATTTAAATCTATATTTTAGAAAAGATGAATATAAATATAAATAGAAAATTTATAAATAAGGTAAATTTAAATCTATATTTTAGAAAAGATGAATATAAATATAAATAGAAAATTTATAAATATTTTTGAAGAAAAAGTTGGGAATTTATATAATTTCATTTAGTTCTATCCATTAAAATATATTTTTAACAGTTTGAAAATTTTCTTTTACTTTATATTAATGTAGTGCTTTTTAACTTTTTAAAAGGCTCTGTATCTTTCTATTTTGTTAGATTTTAAGGATTCATTAGAGACATTTTATGCGGACATGTTTTTTCTTTATTTTCTCTTGCCATTTAAAGGGCGCAGAATTTCCGGGCAGATCCATTCTCGCATCGTGGCTTAGCTGCTCAACCTGAACTGATCCACTTTGAATGATTGGCTCAGGATTTCTATTATTAGCTCTGATGCCTGCCGCTATACCAAAGGTTCTTTTTTCATTTTCCTGAAAAGTGTTTCTGGTCTTTTTCTTTCTAAACATCAGTCAGTCATTTCGAACTATACCCTGCTCCCTGTTTTTGCAGCGGGAGTGCTTTGTGTTTTTCTGCTGCAAATCTCTAATTTGCAATCACGGACGGTACTTGTTATTTGCATATGTTATAGTTTTTGTTCACCGTGTATTTGTAACAGATTATATTTAATATATAAACTGTTGTTTTTTCTGCTGAAAAGAAAAAAGGGTAAAAAGAAAGGCGCAGCCTTCATTGCATCCATGCACGCCTTGATTAGTCAAATCTGGTGGGGCTTCGATTCGTCATATATGATGACCAAACTCCATATTCATCCCCCTAGGCCTTATCCAACTTTAACGATATCATAAGTGAAATGTGGGCCTCTGCTTACCTGCTCCGAGAAGCAGATACCTTTCGTGCTGGTCACGACTCTTCGGCAGTGCGATGCCTATTTACTTACACTGAAGACCGGCTACATGATAGCATAGATCGGTGAAAGAGATTCACATGAGCCAGAGAAACACAATTTGAAGCGACTCAACAAAGGAGCAATGGCTATGGAGGCTTGTGCAGAAGAGCAACAGGTGAAACTGTTAGGTTGGCTTCGCAGTCCCTTCGTAACGCGGGTTCGCATAGCACTTGCTCTGAAAGGCATCCAGTACCAGTTCATCGAAGACGACGCTGAAAATAAAAGCCAGCTGCTGCTGCAATCGAACCCTGTTCACAAGAAGGTTCCTGTGTTAATCCACAATGGAAAGATTGTTTGCGAGTCTATGATTATTGTGCAGTATATTGACGAGACGTGGGACACAAAGGCGCCGAATCTTCTACCCAAAGATCCATACGACCGAGCCATTGCCCGCTTCTGGGCTGCTTTTGTAGACGATAAGGTAACTGAACTCATTCATAATCACCTCCACCCAGATCGCATCGATCATTTCATTATCTAATTTTTTGGGTTTTTGAAAAACTCACTCAAAAAACTTCTAAATAACCGGCTAAAAACAACTCGTTTGTTCCAAAAATTTCAATTAATATTTCTGATTCTGTTTCTAATACGAATTATCGCTTTCTGCAGCTCCTTCCAAGTATTTGGGGAGTTTTGGTGGGGCAAGGTGAGAAACAGCAAAAAGCGGTGGAAGAACCGTTGGCTAATCTTTTGTTGTTAGACGACGCTCTGCGAGCGAGCAGCTGCTCGGGAAACGCGTATTTTGGAGGGATTGAAATTGGCTTCGCTGATATCGCACTGGGAGGGTTGTTGGTAACTATCAAAGCCATCCAGAAGGTTACCAATATAGTTTTAATCGATCCACAGAAGATGCCGCACTTATGTGCATGGATAGACCGATTCTCTGAAATCGATTTAGTGAAAGGAATTTTGCCAGATCCGGCCAAGGTATTGGAACGTGTATCCTACCTGAGAGCCAAATTTACCCCAGCAATTGCCGGCAATTAGGGAAGATTATTTCGGCTGGATAAAATTAGGGCGAATAATCCATATTTTGTTGGGTGTTTTACTGGACCGCAACCTTATCGTCGATATTAGATTCTATACTTTTTGGTTGTGCTCAATTACATTACAGCTAAGTCTTACATATATGGTTGTGTTCAGTTACAGCTAAGTCTTACATATATCTGCTATTTGTACATATCAAGTTTTCTATATAAATATCTTTTATATGAATATAAATCATGCTTTTTTCCGTACTGGAAAATTTTCATATGACGGTTATCCGAATGAGTCCCATAGTGATTTAGGGGTTTTAAAAGGTGGAATATGATTGAAATTTTCATAATTTAGAAACCTTACCATTTGAGGCGAATTCGTTTGGGATATTGTTTCATCCAGTTGAATCATATTTTTCTTCACATCTCAGTTTTTTATAAAATTCTTTTTCAAATATGATTTTTTATTTATATTTTTTTTCATAAATTAATTTACTCTTATTATTATAGGCATATTATACAATTTAAGTGTTAAATGATTAAGAATGTATTTTTCCTCAGGTTACATGTTCAAAACGAGAGATAGAATATATATGTTTTTGTTATAAACAATAATCAAATCATTACAAAAAAAAATAAATTTTTTGTTCTACAATAAAAAAAATCTCATAAACCAATTAAATATTTAACTTGATCATAACTTCAAAATTAAATAATAATAATAATTTACCTTTTCATATGATGTCATACCATATAATATGAATTGAGTAAATTAAAAAAATGAAAATTACGTTTCATATGAATTCCTGTGAATCCATGCTTATGCAATCTAGCGGCAATTATATTCAATTTTATCATACATATCTTTATTGTTAACCATGTTCATTCATCAAAAAGAAATTGCAGTGGGAAATATGGTTTGGTTGGTGATGTGGTAAGGTCAAGATTCCTGCGATACCCCATATATATATGAGTTTTTGTTTTTATTAAATAACCCGTCATCATACTTAATTGAAAACAAATATAAATAAAACTAATAATTATAATTTAGTACCTCTAATTATAATTGAGATAAAAAGCTATATATGCGAGTGTGTGAAAGTCAACCACCAAAGCTGGTAATTCAATTGAAAAGAAATACCAATATATTCTAAAGAATAAACCAGTTAGCCAGGACTAGGAAATTTGGACTATTTAGGTCCTTTGCAAGATCATCTTATATTCTTAGCTGGCTGGGAAAAACAAATAATTGACTTGAAGAACCTTAAGAAAAGAGAATTAAATGGACCTGGTCGATGATCAGGGTCTTTCCCACTTTTGATACACGACCATGTAGATTCATGTCTGTTATGGCGGAGTAGGAGTCCTACAGGACAACAAGTCATTTTTCTCTTTGTTTTTTTGGAAATCTGAAAGGCAAAAAATGCTATTATTTTTTTGGACATCCTACTTAATATAAAATATTTTTTTAAGACATCTTACTTAATATAAATAAAATTGTTAATAATATAACATATTGGATGAGGTCCTTGGAGAAAAAGCAGACACTGATAAGGGAGTTAAATTTCAGAAACTCCCCTCCACACATCTCTTTCCCTACAGGATATTTTGATGGAGCTGCACAAGTGCCAGCTTGTGCATGCGGTGAGTGGCTGCGCATGGACGATGAATAACGGTACAAGTCTCTGCATGGACAATGAATAACGGTACAAGTCTGTGCATGGACAATGAACAACCTTACAAGTTATATTGGTCAGGGAAAATGGCACCAACATGAGGGTTGAAATCATAATTTTACGGAATTTATTATGGTTTGCAAAATTTCTTGATATCCAAAGCATTCTATTATTGGATACTCACAAGTTCTTGATAATCATATGAATGGTACCTCCACAATTTTTCATCAACATCTGAAGGGCTAACTTCAACCTACTACGTTTCAGCACATCCACAGGGAACACATCTTCACAGCTGACGCTATGTCGAAGATCTGAATAAGTGCTGCAGTAGGATTGATACATTTCTCTTTGCATGTATACACTATTATTATAGCTGAAGATGACATGGCTCTCCCCAGGTGCTGATATATGACACTGTTTTGCTTTTTGTTTTGTTTACCTTAGATGGTCTTATTGCAATCTGTCAACAAGTTGAGAACTGATATATTATATTTTCTTTGCTTTGGGTAAAACTTTGGACATCTATATGCTCAGAGTTGCTGCGATCATATACATATGCTCAGGTTCTCTGTTTTCAGATGGTTATTATTTTATGCCTTTGACTCAGAATAAGCTCTTCATTTTGAAATTATTATTGAAATTTACAGACTTACCTCTCAAATTGATTATCATGACAAATTGCATGATCTTTTTCTCATTATCACATAAAATCACCTCTCATGGCCAAGTTATGAAACATTTTAAAATTCCATTTATATTTATCATTCTACTTTAACTCCTCTATTATGCTCTTCATTTTGAAATTATCATTGAAATTTACAGACTTACCTCTCAAATTGATTATCATGTCCTCACATTTACAGGTTTTCTCTTTGCCTTCCTATTTTCTATTAATTTATAACTTCTCCTACCACTTCAATGAATAACCTTTCAACATGCTAGAGGGAATTTTTGCTCTTTGGTTTTCCTTAATTCATGGATGTAAAAATAATGTTACAAGCCTTTAATCCACTCCATTAACCATTGTGATGATTGTACATCTAGAAAACTCTAACATCTCTATCTTCATTCGATGTTGTTGCACATCCCCCTCTTCATATTTTTGACTCTTTTGGATCATTTTGTTTATTAACCTTCCCCTTTGCCAATATAAATTTGAAGTCATCCATCAAATTATACACTATTTGTTGCAAAAACACTAGAGAATTTTCCACCACTTTTGAACTAGCATCTTCTCTTTTGTTTTCTCCTCTCACTATAGGGTTCCTTCTCTTCCATGCCATGATTCTCAATAATCTTTTCACTCTCTCCCTCTATTTCTTTCTTCTACTACAACATCCATTGTATTATCCATATAACCTCATATTCATCAACACCTCATCTTCCACAAAAACATCTACCGAGTCCTCTTTATGATTGAAGTTGTATCCCCTCTTACAATATTTACCCAATTATACTGTTATATACATGCTTCACTCATTTACATAATTATACCCTGACCATGATATGAACACATGTATGCCTTCCATTGGTTCCTCGTCAGTGGTAGAGTGGTGTTAATTTTCTTGACATTTAGAAAGAGAAAAACTTTGTGAGATATATAGTCACAACCAACACAAATAAATTATTCTTATTTCACCTTCATCATTATTCTTATTCATATTCTTCCTTGATTTCACTTGGTGGCCACATGGGATTTTATGTCGATGGAAAATTATTTAACTTATTCTTATTCTTCCTTCATTTCACTTGGTGATCACATGGGATTTTAAATTGATGGAAACATTCCCTCTAATCCCTAATCGTTACCCCATCCCTAAACTCTAAATCACCAACCAACCCGAACCCTTTAATGTGGCCTAAACCTTAACCCCTTAGAGCATATCCCCTTAATATTTAATACCTTTACCCCATTCCCCCTAATTAATCCCTTAAACCCCTAGCCCCTAATCCCTTAACTCTTAACACCTAAACCATTCAACCCTAAACCCTTAACCAATAACCCCTTACCCCATAAGCCCTTAAATTATTAACCCCTTACCCGTTTCTTGGCGCCTTAGTCCCTAACCCTAAACTGCTTAAACCATAAATCTCTGACCCCAACTCCATAAAACCCCATTAACCTCTAAATCCCCTACACCCTAAAACCCCTAAACCTAATCTAAACCCTAACCTATTAACCTATAACCCCTTAACTTATTAACCACTAACCATAAATTATAATTTGAAGTTGAATTTTTTATAATATGATATTTTAATTATTTTAAAGATGTAATTTTATGATACATTTTAGGTATTTTTTTTCCAAAAATAAATAAATAAACTTGAAAAAAGGAACAAAATTAGATTATGTAGATGCTTGAAGCATCCAATCTATAATCCCTATGACTTATGTGCATAAATAAAGAGAAACTATGAAATCTACATAAAATATGTCAATGTTAGGTATCATAAAAATCCCCTATGTTCTCCTTTTTGCCTTTTTTTTTACATTTCTCCAACCCCCAAGGTTGGGATCAACTAAAACCACTACTAATTCATTTCTAGTTGTCTTCATAGGGAATTATTTGTTAGAATTGTATCCCTTAGACGTGTGGTTTCTATTAATACTGACAATACCCTTTTCATTGTGTTAGGAAATATTTTCGAAGAAATCACATTAGAGATCATTTATTGATGCGTTTCGAATCATCCAGTGTGGTTAATCGTCAGGACAAGATGGGGAATCAGACCATGGCAACAAATTAAATAGAGAGACCAATGTAGAGATCCTCAATATTGTTTCGAATCATCCAGTGTGGTTAATCGTCAGGACAAGATGGGGAATCAGACCATGGCAACAAATTAAATAGAGAGACCAATGTAGAGATCCTCAATATTATTAACGACTATATTAAACAACTAGTTTTGAAAAATGATTTTTAGGATGTTAAAAATTGAGTCAAGTCAAATTTTGAAAAGGTCAAATATTTAGAACTTTTGATTAAAATATAAATAAATAAAATTGAATTAATAAATTAATATTTTATTATATAAAATCAAATATATATATTGAATTATATTAAAATTAAATCCATTATTGAGTTATTGTTAGATTTGAATTTAAATATTTAGATTAAATGATTAAATTATTTGGAATAAATTGCTATAAAGAAATAATCTAAATAAAATATTTAGATTTAAATTGAAAAAAATAATAAATTCAAATTCAAGTTCAACTTAAAAAGTGGTCAAGACAAAAATAAAATATTCAAACATAATAAATTCTTTGAATAATAATATAATAAAAAAAAAAAAGCCTAAAAACTAAGAATAAAATCAAATAGAATCTTTAGTCTAGGTTATTAAGAAATAAAAAAGTTATTGAATAATATAATATATAAATTATTTAATTAATTAATATATTCATTCAATTTCTTTTAGTAAATTTAATCACCCAAAAAAAATGTTTTTTATGAAGAAAGGGTAGGGACCCAATGATCACTAATCTTCCATCTATCATCCCTGTTTAGATTGCAAGGCTTCTTATCAATCTCAATGGCCTCCCTAAAATTTCGATGGAAGAAATGATCAACCCTTGCAATGACCTGAGCCTCTTCAATGCAGATGTGATGTTTCATCTTTTCTGCATACTCTGCCAAAGATGAGGAGCGGGTCCTCCCATGTTTTATGTCAGCCGCGTGCTCATGGATCCTTTGATTTATCCAACGATTAGTTTCACCGATGTAGAGGGTTCCACAAGAGCATAAAATTTCGTATTGTAGCTTAGCTGCTCAACCTGAAACTGATCCACTTTGAATGATTGGCTCAAGATTTCTATTATTAGCTCTGATGCCTTCCGCTATACCAAAGGTTCTTTCCTACCTAATTTCCTATATATATATAATTGTATAAATGAATAATAACATAATGTAAAATTTGTAGAGTGCATAATGTGTTTTTATCCCTCTTTATTTTACTAATAAATATTCCATATTTTGTTGGCTGTTTTACCGGGCCGCAACCTAATTATGTTGTTAAGGCTTTATAAATGTGGAATATGATTGAAATTTTCATAATTTAGAAATCTTACCATTTGAGGCAAATTCTTTGAGGATATTGTTTCATCAAGTTGAATCATATTTTTTTCATATCTCATATATTTTTTTTTTTTTTATAATATTTTGGTAAAATATAATTTTTTTTATTTTATTTTTCATTAAAATTAAATTATTTATTTTTATTATTATATAATTAAGTGTTTTTTAAAAGGTACAAGTTAAAAATCAGAAAAATAAAATATATATGTTTTTTATAGACCGTAGTAAATAATTATACACAGAGATGAATTTTTAAATTTTATAAAAAAAAATGTTATACACTAATATCTAACTTAATCATAATTTTAAAATTAAATAAAATAATAATTATTTACCCATTTTATATGATCATAACATATGATATATGATATAAATTTAATAAATTTGAAAATAAGAATTATGTTTCATATGAATTGCTGTGAAAATGCATGCTTATGCAATGTAGCTGCCATTATATTCCATTTTATCATACATATCTTTATTGTTAACCATGTTCATTCATCAAAGCGAAACTGCAGTGGAAATATGGTTTGGTTGGTGATGTGGATGCAGTGCCTGGCTGCAGATGGACAATGAACAACAGTACAAGTTATATGAACAACAGTACAATGAACAACAGTACAATTAATTAAATGGACCTGGTCCAAGTGTATTTTGCATGAATGCATCGGAAACAAACCAATATCTGCTGTTGGATTGTCCGATTGCCGCTCAGGTATGGATCACATCTCAAACTTTTTTGCTTTCCCATACATGACTCTATAGATTCATGTCTGTTATGGTGGAGTCATTTCTCTCTTTGTTTTTTGAGAAATCTGGAAGGCAAGAAATGCCATTATTTTTTACGACATTCCATTTAATATCAATAAAATTGTTAATAATATAGTATATTGGATGTCACTGGAGAAAAAGGAGACACTGATAAAGGATTTAAGTTTTAGAAGCACGCATTTTTTCTCTGCACGATATTTTGATGGAGCCCCACAAGCTGGTACTTGTGGATGCAGTGCCTGGCTGCACATGGACAATGAACAACGGTACAAGTTATATTGGTCCGAGGAAATGACACCAACCGGAGGAAATGACAGGAACATGAGAGTTAAAATTAAACTTTATGGCGTTTATTATGGTTTGCAAAGTTTCTTAATATCAAAAGCATTTATATTTTTGGAGACTCACAATGGTCGAAACCAAAACCTGTAAGCCAAGTGAAACATAAGCAGTGTTTTTTGGTTGTAATCCATGGAAAAAAAAAATAAATATTAAAGTAAGAAAACAAGTATAAATATAAAAGTAAGAAAATAAGTATATGCTTGGGAAATGTTTAAATAGTATTTTTTAGACTAGGTATGTTTTCACATTAAAGTAAGTTGTTTGTAACATGTTATTATTGATTGATATCGACCATTATTATATATTGATATATTTTTGTTATTTTTTTTAATTTTTTTTTTTAATTATGTGTTTATTTTTAGTAATTACTATGAATCTTACTCTATGGAACTTATTGTGTTCGTATATATTTTTTGAATGGTGTTTTCTATCTCTTCATCTTACTTAGTGACCACTATTAACATTGTCTCCATACACATCACTAACACTTATTGCTTAAGTATCTCTTTATTCACCTTTTTTTTACTACATCCACTTCTTTGTTGCAATTATATTCACCTTAAAAATATTTTACATCATCTCCACACTTTTACATAAACTCGTCCTGGTGCAATTGCTACAATTTATTTTGTGTTGCTCAACTTGCTTTTATTTTCTACACATTTGACTTCACTTAATAAGGTCATATTACATAACAATATTGGAATCAAGCATTTCCATTTGTATTTCTTCCATTGTTACATCTACTCAATATCATTCCTTTGCAACTCACTTATAAGAAGCAAGACCACTATTTTCTACAATACCACATTTTGCTAGAAAACCACTCACTGTTATTAAACATTGCTCACTTTGTCAACATCTTCCCTTTCCAACTTTATTGTTGCCTCTTTAGCTTTTAGTAGACACTTTTACCTCTCTTTTCCTTTTATTTGTCACTTTAAACTCCTTTCCACTCTCTTTTAGCACACTATCATGCATTTCACTAACATTTTTTCAATGCCTAATGACATGCACCTTATTAGTGCCACTACATTTTCCACAACCACAACCAAATGAATTCATTTTCCTTTCCTTTAGTTGCTTTCTGTCATGATTTCTCTTCATATGGACCTTCTCGATTTTAAAATCCAAATAATTTATGCCTCTTCCAATGACCTCATCTTCTATGAAGTTATCTTCCTTTGAAGGGTCAACTTCATTCCAACGACAAATTGTGTGATCTTTTTCTCATTATCACATAAAATCACCTCTCACGGCCAAGCTATGAAACACTTTAAAATCTCCTTTATATTTATCATCTAGTTTAACTCCTCTATTATGCTCTTCATTTTAAAATTATCATTGAAATTTTTAGACTTAGCTCTCAAATTGATTATCATGTCCTCGCATTTCCAGATTTTCTCTTTGCCTTTCTATTTGCTATTAATTTATAACTTCTCCTATCACTTACAAGCCTTTAATCCACTCCATTAACCATTGTGATGATTGTACATCTAGAAAGCTCTAACATCTCTATCTTCATTCGATGTTGTTGCACATCCCCCTCTTCATATTTTTGACTCTTTTGGATCATTTTGTTTATTAACCTTCCCCTTTACCAATATAAAATTGAAGTCATCCATCAAAATATTCACTATTTGTTGCAAAAACACTACAAAATTTTCCACCACTTTTGAACTAGCATATTCTCTTTTGTTTTCTCCTCTCACTATAGGATTCCTTCTCTTCCATGCCATGATTCTCAATAATTTTTGCACTCTCTCCCTCTATAATATTCACCATGAATTTATTGTGTTCCTCTGCATTTATTTCTTCTCCTACAACATCCATTGTATTATCCGTATAACCTCATATTCGTCAACACCTCATCTTCCACAAAAAATATACTGAGTCCTCTTTATGATTGAAGTTCTATCCCCTCTTATAACATTTACCCAATTATACCATTATATACATGCTTCATTCATTTACATAATTCTACCCTGACCATCTATACTTCTCTCTTCTTTTCACTACAATTGTTATCGTATTGAAGCTGCCCTTTTCTCATGCAAACAATTCTACCTAACTCTTCCTTTTTACTAGTGTTGGTATCTTGAGAGTCACACCAAATTGTGCTATGATGTAGATCATAAGAACATCTAAATGGGATCTATTTGTTGTTTAATCAACGAAGGATTCAAAGTCAAGTTTCAATTACTATCATCCCACTTAAAATATTGTTTGTGTTTGACGTTCTCATTGTTTTAGTGTACTTTCTCTCTTGGCCAAAAAACATTGATGTAAGATGATATTGCAACGGACAAGAAAAATGTGAATTAATTATTCTATGAAAATTATATATGACTATGAAATTCAGACTTGAATTATTAATCATAATAGACCCACATTACACATTCATGTCACATGCATCTCATTTCCCCCTTTAAATGTCACAAGAAAAGAAATAACATGACGACTTTCATCACATTCATAACATACTATCCTCATGTGAATTTATGTCCTTTTCTTCTTTAAATGTTTAATTGTAATCAAACAATGAACAAAATCAAACTACACATAATTCCAAACATTGTTCACTTAGACTATCCTTAAACGTTCCTTGGAGGCATATAACATGCACAATAAATCTTCAAATATTTATCAAATCTGTTTTAGAACAATTGTTAATTTGAGCATGTTTGAGATCAAAGCCGGAGAAAAACACCATTACATTGAGTCCTTTGTTGAGACACATTTATGCCAATTTTAGGTAGAAGCATTCATAACCCTTGGGTTTGACATGAAAATTCAAAAATAAAAGATGGATGAAAATGGTGAATCAAGATTTACCCAACTTAAATGAGCAGTTAAGAATTCCTTTAAGCAAATCAACCCTGGTGGATAACTGAGCAATTAAGAATTTAGCCATTAGAAAACATATAATTTTGAAATTTACTTGTTCCTTTTAAACCCTTACAAGAAATATCAAGAAAACTAACATACTCTTCAAGCTAGCTTGATAGATCTTGAAAAACTGAAACAAACCATCATACCAATGCCAAAATTCATTTAAGCCAACATCTTAAAACAATTCTACACAATTTACACAACATATCATGTTTACAACTCAAAATGCCATGAAAATTGCATAAACTTGATTTCTATTAGTAGTAAAATTCAAAAAATAGGTGACATGAACATGTACATGATGAGAAAAGATAGATAGCCCAAGAGTTACTTCATAAGTTTTCCCCAAAATTGCTTCAAGACTTCCCAAGAATTCACCAAAATTTTTGGTAGAGTTCCGCCTACAACCAAGATTTTTCCCCCTTTACATTTCAAAATGAGGCCTATATATAGGCACTCTAAGACCTTGGTCGTACCCTAAACTTCTAGTGGTATTGAAAACCACTCAAGTTTGTTACAAAATTTCCAATTGTATTCTAACCAACTTCTTTTAGAACTTCCCTTGCACATCTACTGACTTTAGAGTGGGCTCCTCTAGATTTGGCTTTAATTCCAACTTTCTCTCTCCTTGCTAAGTGTCACCTTCCATCTTCCTCTTCGTGCTAATTTGGTTGAGTGGCTACATTGGCTTGGATAACCTAGGATAACTGAAAGATCCATCTTTCTTACTTGCAGACATAAAAGCTACCTTAGGTGTTACGATGACTTCTGTGTATACAACCAACGTATATACGTCCCACATATTATCCCACTCTTCTTTTGTCAACAAGTTGCCCAACCATGCTTCAGTTATCACCATCCCTAAGTCCATAATAGGTTTTTAAGTGACTCCTTATTTTCCTTTGAAAAGTTTCTTCAACACGAACATAGGTTTGAAATGGTACACGTAAAGACCTGTGGGACCCTCTTCTCATGAGGCTGGTCCTCATCTTTGGCACTACTTTGACTGTCATCATAGTGACGTACACTACCCAAGATAAACTCCTTTGGCAATGAGATTCTCCTCAATAGTTAAATAATAATGACAAACCCCTTTTGTGCATTTCCTCGCACCTTCCTTTAAACTTATCCACTTCCTCAATCATGATACCAACTTTCTCTCTTATTTGCACCACCATCCTATGTTTTCTTTACACCTAGGAGACTTTTGTGGCCAAGCGAGGGCAATCAATGTTTATATTCTTGACTTCTTCTTTGGTCATGCAATTTAGGAATCTGACTATTATCTCGATTTTTTATGAGGTTGTCCTAGCTTGTGTCTCAAGCATCTCTACTTCTTTATGAGTTATCCTAACTATTTTGTTATTTTCTTGCACCAGTGCCAATTGTTCCCAATGTCTTTTGATTATTTTAATAACTTTCTCGTTGATCATTATTTTGGTCCTTTCCAACATGATTTGGTCTGCACAATACTTTACCTGTGGGTAAGAATGAACTTCTATCCTTCTGACAAATTCTTTCACTCGACAAAGCTATGCTTTTGCCCTATTCAGATCTCGCCTTAATTCCAAAGGTGACAGATTCGCTTCTTCGAACTCCATATCTATAATTGACATGTCCATTTGTTCAATTGAACCACAAGGACATTTCCCAAGATTGAGAGGTGATTCCAGAAGTCTCCTCGTCTCGACATTGGTGCTAATACAATAAACAAACTTTTCTTCACCTTTACCCTTTGTACGATCCTAATTGGGAGTGGAAGAGCTCATTATATGAATTAGTCCTGCAATTCTGGCAGTAATAAGGGAAGTGCCACATGTAGGCTCAGGGCCAACGCAGTAAGAAATGAGTGCGTTGCTCGAAACTCAAAGAGGTTTTAAGGGTTGGTAGGTACAAACACCATAACTTAGACCCTTGCTAAGTTCCAACAATCAACTCTAAATGTGTTAGAAAACCTGCACAGATGAATCTAGCTAGTAAAGGTTGAACACACAGCTTTGCAAAGAAAAAACACTAAAAAAGAATTGAAAGAACAAAAATAATTATTGATTAACAGAAAATAGGTTACAATGCTCATGATATACTACATGAGAGTCAACTAATACACATCACTAGGTGAATATCCCAAGGTAATGCACCATAGTGGTGATCAATGAGAGGACTCGACACCTATAGCAAGTTCTGGAGAGAACTAGCTAGTTGCGGAGTGAAAAGAGGAGCAAATCAGGGAGTAAATCATGCAGAAAGGATCTTGCATGTAGTCCCATGCATGCATGGACAATCAAAGGCACCAATCTAATGAAGATTCCAATGTTGGAGCCTTGCATGTCAGTGAATGATCTAACTAAGTGTCCGCATGTGCCAGTAATGAAGGTCTTAGGTATGTAGTATGATGCAGGGTTACCCCCACTTACACCCACAGTATGCATAAACATCCATAAACACAACTATCCTAGGTAATTGACTCTCAAAGGAGTAAAATCTTCAATCTGCAGATGGATAAGGCGCTCTTTTACAGTTCCTTTTTTATCGAAACTCAATCACCCCGCCAAAACCTCCTATTGGGACTTAAACTAATCCTCAAGCCTTCATTGATCTAGATCCTTCTATCGGGAATTAAAACCCTCCTATTGGGACTCATTCACTCCCAAAAACCTTAGTTTAAGCTCTTAGGCCGCATATATAACCTTCCCCTTTCAAACCCTTGGTTCATATATGCTATATCACATGAAATGCTCTATCGGCGCCATTTTCCTTATAAACCATTTAAAAGGAAAATGTATGCAAATCATACCTTTTTTCGCCTTCAGTATGACTTCAGCATAGATTCCGAGGCTGTAACTCTATTGCAATTACTATCGGATCTCCGCGGGTTATACGTACATGTATGCCTCATCCCTTCTCCAACTCCGATATGTGACTCTCACTTCTTGGAATACACTATTGACGCTTAACTCTTCACTATCTAGTTTACAAAGGAAAACCCCACCAGACACAAAGGCCGGAACTCAAAAACATTAAACCCGCGACTATAATTATCGTCGGGTCTGCTTCCTTCGAGCCTTTCTGCTATAACTTCCGATCTCCTCTAGCACCAATATGCGATAAGCAATCACTTCTAGACCTTTGATCTGGACTCTCGATCCGACGGTACAGGATCCATCACATTATCGCAATCGCTCTTTATATAGTCAGACCCCTACCACTTGAAAGCGTCGATTCAATCAGTCCTTACGGACCTAATATGGATTAGACCACTTTCTATAATATTTCAAGTTCAGAACTCAATTCCGACTATGTTTTGCACCGTTTCTTAATGTAAAATGGGTTTTACACTTGCAGGACTTAATCTTTATAAAAAATTCCGCCGATGCGATATTTCGCCTCGCTCCTCAGCGACATCATCTGGACCATTAATCTTCCAGATCAAACTGCTCCTATGCATCCTTCTTCACTTCTCTGATCCTCTATTTACTTAAGTTTTTGCGTTGTTTCTTTAATTTTCTCTTTGATTTGGGGTTTTCTTCAAGGTTCGGCTTCTCGCTCTTCTACCTCTTCTGAACCTAACTCTACGAGTTCTTCCTTCACTATCTCTACAGAGCTTCCTCTGATCCTTAAGCTAGATTCAAAGATCTCTTATGATTCCTTTGAACTATTCTCACCTCTGCGCATTCTTCAGAACTCTATCTGCAATCCTCTGTTACAGAACCTACGAGTTTATGCAGGAATCAATCGTTATACACTTATTTCACACATTTACACAATATCAAAATAACTAATTGTATATATAAATATGAAAAATTGATACATGTCTAGACTCTCTATCTCTCATGGGCCTAATTTTCAACTATTAGTGGCCTCTCCCTGAGCTCTACCCATAGACTTACATATATTCTAGGAAGTTCTGTCGAACTCGTCCTGGTTTGACTCCTAGATCTATTGAACCAACTCCTAAATCCTTTGTCCACTATGTCTAATTCTAGTTTCAATCAATTCCCAAAAGCTCTCGCTCTAGTTCCTCGAATCATGCAACTGTTTAAGAGTTATAATTGACTTTGGACTCTTTTGTCATTACTACCCACTCATGTTCTCATTTATTTGAGATCATTTACAACATCCTCACATTATCTGATTTATTCCTATTCTATGCACTTAAAATCCTAAACTACATTAATTCATCACTTAGGAATCCAACTTCCTAAAAATACATGACCCCCTATTTTCTACTTAATTACAATGATTTTCCTTGGGCTGAATGCTCCTGCATCAGACTCCCAAAGTAGAAAGTATTCATGATCTCCTGATCATGTGTCTTCTGATCTTTGTCTTCTTGGATCCCATACTTTGTTTCGTAATTGCTCAGATGCCTTGTTCCTTTGCTGTTGCTATACTTCTGTTGTCTTTTGCTCCATTTTCGTCTCTTGGTCAATTAGGTTCATACTCTGATTGATCATGCTTCCTTCTGCTACCATTTTCCTCCATTTAGTCTGCTTCATCATCAGCTGCCACATTTCTTCAATATCTATTTCCAACACATCTTTGGACTGGTTCATATTCTGCTTCTTACTTCTACTTCCTTTTCTTTGCTTCAGGTTGTTGCTGTTGTCTACTAACTCTTCAATCTACTGTTGGTTACCTTCAGTTTGTAGTTGCTAGTTCCTTACTTGTTCTTCTACTCTTTTTCTTGCTCCAACTTTTGCTTTGCTTGCTATGTTGACTCCTATGATGACTTTTGCTTTGCTTGCTGCCTCCCTATCATCCTTACCCTCTTTCATGATTGAATCAAGACTGTTCAACACTCTCTCCAGCAATTTAACATCTTTGTTCATGGATTGAATTCTTCCATAGAATTCTCTTCTTTCATGCTCATCTGTGCCAAATCTCCTCCAACATTTGCAACAAAAAATGCACTCACAAAACACTTGTTAAAATAAAAAACATAGGGCTTTTGTGCCTTATCTTCCTTTGGCAACAATTTAGCTTGCTGCACTGTTTCTTTCTCCTCTGTCAACACATCAATATGCTGATTTGAACTCTCAATAGAATTCATGAGACTGTCCATTAGTCTCTCTTCCACACCATCTGTCCTAATGATGCTTTCCTTCCCTTGTTCACTGTAGTGAACTCCTTCCTTTGCAGTGTCAGTCTATTGAACTCTCATTATCATCTCCTTTTTCTTATGACTGTCATTCATGACAATTATTTTGTCTTCCCTTTCAGCAATCTATCTTGAACATCTATCCTTTGTCTTTCCAACTCCCTTCTTTGAAAATCTAATTTTCTATATAACTCAATAATTTCAATTGGAGTAGACTTTGGAAATTTCACATAGTTTTCCATACCTTCCTTTGACAATTCATTAGATGTCCTTTCTCCCTTTGCTAAGTCTTTTGCATAGACTTCTTCTTCCTTAACATCTTTCAGTAGATGTCCTTCTTCTTCCTTGACTGTCTGAACGGCTTCCATGGCTATTTCCTTTGTGCCTATCATCATGGTGAGTTGATGATCTTTTACTATGTTTTCAGCTAACATAGTCTCTTCTTCAAGTTTGCCTTTAGTCTCTTGTTGTTTACCTCCTCCAAGAGCTATCCTTGTCTCACCATTTGCATTATCATTCTCCTGCATTTGTTTTTCATCAATAAAATTAATGAAACTCATTTGATTACCTTTCTGAGACAATATTCCTTCATTCTTCATCAGAATAAGATCCTGATTCCTCATCTCTATGACAACTTCTATAGACTCATCCATATACTTTTCCTTCTGTATGCAGTCAAATTCCTCTTCTTCTGAAAAATTTTCTTTGTCACCTTTTATTTCTAGATCTTCATCTCCTCTGAAGATATCTTCAATGGGTTTCTTTTCTCCCGCAATACCTGTCATCATACACAAACTATCAGTTTCAAAAACATAAGACCTTATGGTCTCACTGGATGCTTCATCCATCATATCTCCTTGCTGTTCTAAATCCTTCATTTGATTCAGAAATTTATCGATGGTCTCTTCTTCAATCTCTTCAAGCCCTTCACTTGGTTGCTTGATATTTTTCTCCAAATGCATATGAGACCTATCTATCTCATCTTCTTCCAGAACAAAATTTAGATTCTTCTCGTCTTCTTCCTTCTTCATGACAATATCAGTAAATTGTCCTTCCTTACATGTTTCACCTGCAAACATACACAAATTGTCAGATTTTAAACCATGTGACCCTTTGGCCTCACTTGAAGTTTTTATCTTCAAGTCTTCATCTTCACTTTCTCCTAGAATTTCTCCCTGTTCTGGTTCACAAATGGACTCTTCCATTTCTAATTTAGATTCCTTGAGTTTTTCTATCAACCACCTTACTTTCCTTTGATGTAGCCTTCTTTGTATCTCATGCCATTTTACTGGCTTCTTCCTCAAGACCCAACCTAGTTTCTAGCTTTCTTCTAGTATCCTCCTTAATGCATCGAGTTGTTCCTTTAACTCTGCAACCTCTTTGTCAATTTCCTCTTGACTCATCCTTTTGCCATTTGTCTTGGCATCCTTCTTCATATATCTTCTGCTATGGCTTCTCTCTGAACCTTTGCCATGAGTATCAGTAGTAATATTCTTCTCCTCTTCCTTCATGAGCTCCTCACTCATCTGCAACAAGCCTCTGCAACAACTAGTCCTCCTTGCTGCAATCTTACCTCATTAAGCTCTCCTCACTCAGTCTTTTGGTAAGCACAGGTCCTCTTTCTGGAACCTCCTCTTGAACAACACCTTTGCTCCTTCTAGGCTTCTGCAATCTCTCACCCTCTCTTGAGAACACTTCAACTGTCCTCTCTGTCCAATCTCTTGTTGGATTCTTCAGGTTAACTGCCACTTCTCCATTAGAGTATTCTCCTTACTCTACCTTCAAGAACACATCTGGTTCTCCTCTCATAACTTCTCTTGCTGTCACCTATGCATTAGTATATAAACACACATTCTGAATTTAAAACAGAACATATTACCTTACTTTCAAGATCTCAACATGATCTTGTTTCACCCTTCCACCTGTACTTTGAATGGATTTCTTCTACCTCTTGCATCTACAAATTATACTATACATCACCTCTGTGTGCCTTCCTTATTTCAGATGAGAATCTTATTCTTCCTTGCCTGCATAAACACTTTAACACATAACTCTGCTTTTAATCCTTTCACATAGATTTTCTCTGTTCTGTTTAGCCCCAATGGTTTTAATTACAAACCTGGCTCTGATACCACTATTGATGCAGGGTTACCCCCTCTTACACCCACAGTGTGCATACACGTCCATAAACACAACTGTCCTAGGTAATTGACTCTCAAAGGAGTCAAATCTTCAATTTGCAAATGGATAAGGCCCACTTTTATAGTTCCTTTTTTTTTTCTTTTTTTTTTCGGAACTCAATCACCTCGCCAAAACCTCCTATGGGGACTTAAAATCATCCTCAAGCCTTCATTGATCTAGATCCTTCTATCGAGAATTAAAACCCTCCTATCGGGACTCATTCACTCCCAAAAACCTTAGTTTAAGCTCTTAGGCTGCATATATAACCTTCCCCTTTCAAACCCTTGGTTCATATATGCTATATCACATGAAATGCTCTATTGGCACCATTTTCCTTATAAACCATTTACAAAAGAAAACGTATGCAAATAATACCTTTTTCCGCCTTCCGTACGACTTCTGCACAGATTCCGAGGCTGTACCTCTATCGCAATTGCTATCGGCTCTCCGCGGATCATACATACATGTATGCCTCATCCCTTCTCCAACTTCCATATGCGACTCTCACTTCTTGGAATACACTATCGACGCTTAATTCTTCACTATCCCAATTACAAAGGAAAACCCAACTGGACACAAAGGCCGGAACTCAAAAACATTAAACCCATGACTATAATTATTGTTAGGTCCGCCTCCTTTGAGCCTTTCCGCTATAACTTCCAAGCTTTGCTAGCGCCGATATGTGATAAGCGATCACTTCTAGACCATTGATCTGGACCCTCAATTTGATGGTCTAGGATCCATCGCATTATCACAATCGCTCTTTATATAGTCAGACCCCTACCACTTCAAAGTGACGATCCTATTAGTCCTTACGGACCCGATATGGATTAGACCACTCTCTATAATATTTCAAGTCCGGAACTCAATTCCGACTATGTTTTGCACTGTTTCTTAGTGTAAACTGGGTTTTACACTTGCCAGACTTAATATTTATAAATAATTTTGCCGATGCGATATTTCGCTTCACTCCTCAGTGACATCATCTGGGCCGTTGATCTTCCAGATCAAATGGCTCCTGTGCATCCCTCTTCACTCCTTTGCTCCTCTGTTTACTTATGCTTTTGCGTTGTTTCTTCAATTTTCTCTGTGATGTGGGGTTTTCTTCAGGGTTCAGCTTCCCGCTCTTCTACCTCTTCTAAACCTAACTCCATGAGTTCTTCCTTCACTATCTCTCTAGAGCTTCCTCTGATCCTTCAGCTGGATTAAAATATCTCTTATGATTCCTTTGAATTGTTCTCACCTCTGCGCATTCTTCAGAACTCTATCTGTAATCCTCTGTTACAAAACCTACAAGTTTACGTAGGAATCAATCATTATACACTTATTTCACACATTTACATAGTACCAAAATAACTCATTGCATATATAAATATGAATAATTGATACATGTCGAGACTCTCTATCTCTCATGGGCTTGATTTTCAACTATCAGTGGCCTCTTCCTGAGCTCTGCCCATAGGCTTACATATATGCCAGTAAGTTTTTTTGAACTCATCCTGGTTTGACTCCTAGATATATTGAACTGACTCCTAAATCCTCTGTCCACTATGTCTACTTCTAGTTTCAATTAATTCCCAAAAGCTCTCCCTCTAGTTCCTCGAATCATGCAACTGTTTAACAATTATAATTGACTTTGGACTCTTCTGTCATTACTACCCACTCATGTTCTCATTTATTTGAGAGCATTTACAACATCCTCACATTATCTGATTTATTCCTATTCTATGCACTTAAAAGCCTAAATTATATTAATTCTTCACTTAGGAATCCAACTTCCTTAAAATACATGACCCCCAATTGTCTACTTAATTACAATGATTTTCCTTGGGCTGAATGCTCCTGCATCATAGTACCTCCAACACCCCCCTGAACACCACTATGGGGAAAAATAGAAAATGGGCCCTAACAACTAAGTCCAATGGTCACCCAAAATACAGTGCAACTTGTACTAAAATTGAGGAAAGAGGGAAAATCTCGTGGGAAAACCCTCCCCTCAAAATACATTGTAATCAAAAGAAAACAGGAAGAAAAGACAATTGCTAAGCAACTATGTCCTTCACTCCAAGATGATCGTGCAGAGAGTGAAACTTGTGCTCAATGAATGTCTTGGTGAAGATGTCTGCAGTCTATTCTGCTGAAGGACAAAATTGCAAATCAATGACCTGATCATGTACTATGTCTCTGATGTAGTGCATATGGATCTCTATGTGCTTCTTCTGCTGCTGCTGTACTGGATCCCTACAAAATTTGAGAGTTCTCTGGTTGTCACGGTAGATGACAGTGGGCTGGTGGAACTGGACGCCCAACTCAGTGAGGAAGTGTTGTAGCCACAAAGCCTGAATGATGATGTTGACTACTCCTCTATACTCGGCCTTAACTGAAGAGAGAGCAACAACGACCTCCTTCTTGCTCGACCAACAGATAGGGCCAGACCTTAAACTGAGTGAATATCTAGAGGTGGACTTGCGATCAATACTATCGCACACCCAATCAAAATTTGTGAAGCCAAGGAGATTCAATGCAATTCCTGCTGCATAGTGAATCTCGAAGGTGATGGTGCCCTGCACATATCGGAGGATGCGCTTGACAGCTTTCTAGTGTAGCTCATGTAGCTTCTGCATGTATCTGGAAACTGCCCCTACTGCATATGAGAGATATGTTCTGGAGTGGGTGAGGTACAGTAAGCTCCCCACTAGCTGTCAGTAGAGAGTGCTGTAAACTAATGGAGTGTCACCTCCATCCTCAAGGCGGACCCTAGGCAGAAAAGGAGTCGGTGCTGGCTTGTAGTCAGTCATGTGAAATCTCTCGAGGAGATCCCGTGCATACTTAGCCTGGGAGAGTTTGATGCCAGTGGCATCCTGGCTAATCTCAAGACCAAGAAAGAAGTGTAATGGACCCATGTTCGTCATCAAGAACCTATCATGCAAGGTCCTCTTGACTGCAGCAATGGCTGAAGCCGAGCTGCTGGTGATCAGGGGATCATCCACATACAAAACTAAGATAAGAAGAGAGTCATGTGTCCTGAGCATGTAAACATTTGAATCAGATTTACATCTTTCGAAGTTTTGTGATAAGAGAAAAGAATCCATCTTCGCATACCAAGCTCTCGGGGCTTGCTTAAGGCCATAGAGAGACTTCTTTAGTTTGCAGACCAAAGATGAATCTTGAATGAAACCATGTGGCTACTCCATGTAGATCTCCTCAAATAGGTCTCTGTGAAGAAAGGCATTCTTCACACCCATCTGATGTACTTCCCACCCGTAGGCAGCCGTAATGGCAAGTGCAAGGTGTGTGGAATCCATATTTGTTGTTGGAGCAAAGGTCTCATCATAATCAATGCCATGCACTTGCTGGAAGCCTTTGGATACTAGCTTGGATCTCTGTCTGGTGATTTTCCCATCTGTAGCACTCTTGGTCCTGTAGACCCATTTGCATTGGACAAGTTTTCTTCCTAATGGAAGGGGGACCAGATCCCAGGTCTAGTTCTCGAGGAGGGAATTGTACTCCTCCTCCATGGCGGACTCCCAAGAGGGATGCCCAGCAGCCTCAGCATAAGACTGTGGATCAGAAGACTAAACCAAATGACAATGTTGGGATGGCGTTGGTTCAGTAGCAGTGAGGGCAAGAGGAGGCTCAATAAACTCTGAGCTAGTCCTCCGCAGATCAGAATGATCCCTCACAATACCATTTCTATGAGTCAGGTGGTCTTGTGCATATATCTCACTTATGCTCCTTGTTCTTTGATTTATGACAGGGGAAGTTGATTCACTACTGGAAGCCCGATCTAGTCTTGGATGTGGATCATCATACGCATGCACTAGATTTGTATCTAAAGACTCTGTCTCTGCATCTACATGATCTGTCTCTGTATCTGCATCTGAGTGTACTGAGTCATCAGCTCGGTCATGAGGTAGATAAAAGGTGTCTGCATGCGGAAATTGAGGTGCATGTGAGAGACTTTCCTCAAATTGGACACTTCGCTCAATGATGAGCTTGTCCGTAGAGGAAATCAGGAGTCGATATCCTTTCACACCATCAGGGTATCCAACAAAGATGCACTTAATGATCTATGGATCAAGAGCTTTCCTATTTTCAGAGGGGATCTTGGCCCATGCTCGGGAGCCGAAAACATGGAAGTGGGTGACCTCCGGTTTAGTGCTACTCCAAGCCTCAAAGGGGGTCTGATCCTTGATGGATCTATGATGAGATCTATTGTGGATGTAGTTAGCACAATTAAGTGCTTCAGCCCATAGCTTATGAGGTAGTGACTTAGCATGCAACATGCAGGAGGCCATCTCTTTGAGAGATCGGTTCTTTCTCTTAGCAACTCTATTCTACTATGGAGTGTATGGAATTGTGTGCTGTAACTAAAACCACTACTAATTGATTTCTAGTTGTCTTCACACGGAATTATTTGTCAGAATTGTATCCATTAGATGTGTGGTTTCTATTAATACTGACGATACCCTTTTCATTGTGTTAGAAAATCTTTTCGGAGAAATCACATTAGAGATAATTTATCAATTCATTTCAAATCATCCACTTTCGTTCATCGTCAGGACAAGATGGAGAATCAGAACATGGCACCAGATTAAATAGAGAGACCAATGAAGAGATCCTCAATATTATTAATGACTGTATTAGACAACTAGTTTTGAAAAAAAAAATTAGGATGTTAAAACTTGACTCAAGTCAAATTTTGAAAAAGCCAAATATTTAGCATTTTTATTAAAATATAAATAATTAAAATTGAATTAATAAATAAATTTATTAATAAAAAAAAATATAGAATTGACATTATATAAAATTAATCCTTTATTAAGTTAATGGTTAGATAATGAGTTAAATATTTAGATAATGATTAAATTATTGGATAATGCTATAGATAATATATAAATATTTAGATTTAATGTGAACAAATAATAAATTCAAGTCAACTTAAAAGGGTCAAGACAAAAAATATCTCAAACATATAATTCTTTGAATAATAACAATAATAAAAAAAAGAAAGAAAAAAAAGAGCTTACAAACTAGAATAATCAATAGTTTTTAGTCTACGTAATTAATAAATAAAACAAAGTTTTTGAACAAATAAATTAAATATTTAATTTATTAATATATTCATCCATTTTTAGTAATTTAATGATATATTATATATATATATATATATTATATATATATATATAAATATAGATATATATATAATGAAGAAAGGGTAGGGACCCAATGATCACTAATCTTCCATCCATCATTCCTATTTAGATTGCAAGGCTTCCTATCAATCTCAATGGCCCCCCTAAACTTTCGATGAAAGAAATGATCAACAATTGCAATGACCCAAGCCTCTTGAATGCAGATGTGATGTTTCATCTTTTCCGCATGACCTGCCAAAGATGAGGAGCGTGTCCTCCCATGTTTTATGTCAGCTGCATGCTCATGGATCCTTTGATTTATCAAACGACTAGTTTCACCAATATAGGGGTTCCTGCAAGAACATTGAATTTCATAAACACCTTTCGTGTTCTTCGGATCAATCGAGTCTTTAATAGACCTTAGGGAGCTTTGAATGGTGTTAAGATGCCTAAAGGTAGAGGGAACCTTATGCTTCCTCAGGATCCTAGCAATCTTATCAGTCATCCCTTAGATGAAAGGAAGATGGACACCTACAATTCAATCATTGAGGTCTTTCTTAATTGAAGGACCTTTGCTAGCACTGAGGAAAGCTTTGAGTCCTTGGTGATTATTGTATCCATTATTATAGAACACATTAAGAAGATGGGATTTTTCATCAGAAAGGTGGTTTTCGTCAGAAACTCTTAATGCACAACTAGCGAAGGTGTTGAGCACACCCAACTTTTGAGCAGGGAAATGATGGGACTTAGCATGAAGATACTGATCGATATGAGTTTTATTCCCAAAGATATGGTGGTAAAAAGAACCATCATCTCTCCTTGAAATGAGGACATGAAGGAAAGGTAGGCAACCATCTACCTCACATTCCATGGTAAAATTTGTGGAGCTAGATTGATTGTTTAGGTGTTGGAAAAAAACATCCAACTTCTCCCGACCATGAGGCCATACTATGCAGGTGTCATCCACAAATATTTTCCAACACTTTGGTTTGAAAGGAGCAGAGGCCAAATTCTTAGGTTCAAAATATTCCATGAATAGATTAGCCACGACAGGAGACAGGAGCAAACCCATGGAGACACCACAAGTTTGTTCATAGAATTCTCCTTCATTATGTGATTCCTTTTCCTACTCCTTTAATGCTTCGGTCAATACTAATTTTATACCCTTTTGAATGTATGTTGTGGTTCTAGACTGGGTCCAATATCCCATTCTACACGATTTCCTTATTAGGCTTAAGCATCCACATTCATATGATTCTCCATGGTTTCTTCCTCTTCTTCCTCTAAAATATGAGGATCAAATACTTGTCATCCCCTTGAATTTTAGGTTGGCCTCTTTTTCTTTTTTGTATTCCTTTTTTCCTGTGAGAATGAGTTTTTCTAATATTCTATTTGAAATCAATTTCGACATCTAAATGTCGTCTTCTCATAATATAATACCCAATTCCACTAAGATATTTTATGGTTCAATAGGATATTATCAGGTAAGCCTTTTCTTAGGTCTATCTCTACACAAATTTTGGCAAAATTAAAGTTACCTTTTTCTTTTCTTTCAAGGTCTATGTTTTTGAATTTTCCCAAGATATTTTAAATATCCTCTAGGACCTTGTGGTTTAAAAGAGAAAGAGGAATATTGGGTAGACTTACCCATACATGCATTGTTGACACTACCATGTTTGTGGCATCAAAATATGGGAACCAAGAGGTAGTAAAGAGCCCTGCTATACCCACAATGATTGTTCCTCATTTAGGAAGATATCTAGATATTTTTGTGTATCAATTAACTATGAAAAATAATTTGGATCATAGATATAGATCAAAGTTAGAGATCCAAGTGGAGAAAACCCATTTGTTTAATGCATCATATTTTGTCCAGAAACAATTGAATTTGCATATAACTACCCTAGATTGAAGAACAAAAGAAAAGGACTAATCTCTTGTAGGTTAACTTCCATCTCTGGTGCTTATTCCATTTGATTTACGATGTAAGGTCCAAGGTTGTTTTGGATATTATCAAATGGGTTATGAGCCTTCCCTTGCACTACATCCTTGAAAGAGATTGATCCACTAGGGTTTCTGGAGTGTTGAGCTCCACTGTGCAGCCTCATATTTAAAATAATGGTAGAGTCCCATGAAATGCCATATTCCTTAATCTGAATAGAACCTTGCATTGATTTCCCCTCGAATAACAAACATTGAGAAGGTGCATCTATACCAAGGCTTTTCTGGATTCTTTGTTTTAAGTGTCCCACTAGATCTAAACCCCTAATCTAGAAAATGTTGGTTTTCCACTTAATATCTCTTAGGAAAATGTGAAATTGTTCCTCTTCCACCTTCTTCTTCATATTGTATAGATCAAAAGAAGGAAAACAATGGATATTCTAGGTCAAATCCCTCGTATACATGAGATTTTTTAGATCCATCGACCCCTAATCACCCATAGTTGGTTGCTTCTTTAGTTGATTAAGATCCCATAAATTTGCATACGCTGGAGGTCCATGTATGTAGAATAGAGAAATTTCAAAGTCATCCCTATAGCACATAATTGTGGCATCAAAATTGGACAAAAGATGCCATTGCCAGAGAAAAACTGTAAGGAATGTAGAAATTTTGAATAATAAACACATATTCAATGGAGATTATCCTGATCATGTACTATTGCAGAATACATACACAATACATAAGCTCCTCTACGTTGATCATCA
>APFE031519452.1:0-24440 GCA_000404065.3 Pinus taeda | reverse complement strand
CAAATCATCAACATACAGTACAATGATAAGCAACTTACCCTCCACCACAATCTGGTATAGGTTAGGATCCGCCTCGCTCTTGGAGAATCCAAGTCCTGTGAAATAGATGTCTATTCGTGTGTACCAAGCACATGGTGCTTGCTTCAACCCATACATCGCTCTCTTGAGCCTGCACACATGCAACTCGCTGCTAAAGACTTCAAACCCTTCGGGCTGCTCAATGTACACCTCCTCCTCAATGACTCCGTTGAGGAACGCAGTCTTCACATCCATTTGATGAATGTGCCATCCCATCTGCGCTGAGAGAGCAAGAATCGTTCGTATGGAAGAATACCTTGTGACAGGTGCAAAGGTCTCCTCATAATTGATCCCCTCTATCTGTGAAAAGCCTCAGGCAACGAATCTTGCCTTGTACTTCTCCACACTCCCATCAACTGCCTGCTTAACTTTGTAGATCCATCTCGAACCCACCACTGGTTTCCCTTCTGGTCTAGGAACAATCTTCCATGCACTATTTGCGACAATAGAATCATACTCTTCCACCATGGCGTCTACCCATGTGGGATCCTCCACAGCTTCCTCGAAAGAGGATGGCTCAGTCACAACACACTTGCTCATAAGAGCCATGTATCCAGTGTACCGATCAGGTGACTGTCTCTGTCTACTTTGGGCTGTAGGTGGTCCTACAACTTTCTCTGCATCTTGATCCAGTCGCTCAGCTTCTGTCAAGCGCTTTCGCCCTCTAATGGTTGGCGCTGCATGAGTGGTCTCTTCCACTCCATGAACCTCATCCTGTGGTTGATCCATGTCCTGAAGCTCATCCTTAGGAACTAATAGCTCCTCATCTTCATGCAAGTGTAGCTCCCTCTCAAGCGAACACTTCATGGCTTTCTCCTCCTGAAATTTTATATCCCATCGTACAACAGTTTTACTATTGTCTGGCAAATACACACGATAGTTGTGGGGCGTATCAGTGTACCGCACAAATATCCCAACCTCTGCCGTCGGCTCCAAAT
This sequence comes from Pinus taeda, assembly GCA_000404065.3. NCBI lineage: Eukaryota > Viridiplantae > Streptophyta > Pinopsida > Pinales > Pinaceae > Pinus > Pinus taeda. Next base: position 23,424 of record APFE031519452.1, on the reverse strand, counting down.
TCTTCCTAGCATCCTTCATCACATGCATGTAAATGTTAGCACCAAAAATCCTCAAATGAGAAAGATCAGCTTCTTACCAGAATAAGCCTCCTTGGGTGTACTCATGCCAAGTATCTTATGAGGACAACGGTTCTGCACATAAACTGCTGTATTGCATGCTTCCGCCCACAAGTGAAGGGGTAGGCCCTGATCATGACAACATCGCCCGTGCAGCAACCCATGTTCGTCTGGTTCTTCCACTCAGCTACCATTCTGCTGTGGGTTATGGGGAGCTATGAGCTCTCTTCGAATCCCTTCTTGCCTTGCATAATCCTTGAACTCGTCGAGATGTATTCACCACCATTATCGCTCCTAAGAGCCTTCACCTTCTTCCCTGACTCCTTCTCGACCAGTGCTTTGAATTCACAGAACTTTGAATATGTCTCGCTCTTCTTTTGCATGAAGAAGATCCAACACTTACGAGAGAAATCATCAACCAAAATCACATAATACCTATGTTTTGCTGTCGAAGCTACTGAGAAAGGTCCCCACACGTCTGTGTGAATTCGCTCAAGGATCGTCGTGGCGCGACTATCCTTCTCGTGAAAGGTGGCTTTCACAAAATTCCCCAAAGTACACCCCTTTCACTGATCTGACTGCGCAAGTGTGCTTTTAGGAAGCCCTATAGTGATCTGCTCCAGTATCTTCAAGGCTCCATGGTGAAGGTGACCCAATCAACTGTGCCACAACTCGCCATCATCCCTGCTCACCAATCCTTCTGCCTTGCCTGCCATTGTTGCGCATCCATCTACATGCAACTGATAAAGGTTCCTTACTTGAACTCCTATCTTCCGAGTCTCACCAGTTGTCTTGCTGTGCAGGAAAGCTTATCCCTTGCTGAAAACAACATCATACCCCTTGTCTTCTAACATCGTCATAGAGATAAGATTCTTCTTCAATCCTGGAACATGCATGACTTCCTTCAATACGAAGGGTTTACCAGACTCCCTCTCAAAGGAAATGCTACCAATACCGGTCGCACTGTATCTACCATCATCGCCCATCTCGATGTGCACTCCAAGATCTTTGTCCTCCAGATCAAAAAACAAATCTCTATCTCCCGTCATGTGAAAAGACGCACCATTGTCCAAGAACCACTCCGATCCCATCACACTTGAAACCAAGCATACGATCAATGAAAAATCAAGCTCAAACTGTGAGGCTAGAGCCTCTCCTGCTGCAAATCCAACAGCTTGCTTGTTCTTCTTCTTCTACCGACAATTAGTGGCATAGTGTCTGTGCTGGTGACAGTGAAAACACTTCACCTTGGACATGTCCTGCTTCTTGCCTTTCGCACCAGACTGAGAAGCTTTCTTGCTCTTCCCTTTCTTTGCTTTGGCAGCTAAAGCGCAATTTTCTTCATCAGCTCCCTTTGATGAAGATCCGTCCCTGGTACTCCGCCTGATCTCCTCCTACACAAGATCTGACCACAGTCTTTCCCATCCTGGCAATTTCTCCCGACCATTGACAGAGTCCTAATAGGAATGCCAACTCTTTGGAAGACCAAGGAGAGCCAAGCTCACCAAGTCCTCATCATCGACAGTAACCCCCACACTTCCCAGCTCATCTCGACACTGAGTGAACTTAGTGAGATACTTGGGCATACTATCACCCTTCTCGCATTTGATGTTTCTGAGTTTATCTTTAAGCGCCAGCTTCCTCTGATCGCTCTTGCTTTGGAATAGATCTGTTAAATCCTTCCACATTAGATATGGAGTAGCCTTTCCATGGAGGCTGGATACAATGTGATCCTTCACACCCTCCAACAGAATCCTTCGACATTTTGTGGTCTTCTTTTGCCAAGCATCAGGTTGAGTAGCATCAGTAGGCTTTGGGACATCCGTCTCCACGAACTCCTTCAGCCCATTATCATCTAACACTGCCTCCATCTTGTCCTTCCATGCAATATAGTTTGATCTGCCCTCAAGAGCATACTCCAATCGCAATCCGTTGAAAGACATTGCCTCGTTGACACCAAGAAAACACTGCTGCAAATTCGAATTCCACTAGCTCCAAACTCAACCGCTTCCGATCTAGAATTCGTGAGAACAAGGTATTTCTTGTACAGAGATCGACTGTATGGGTATTCACCAGATATCTCACCTTCCAAAGGAAGGATGAATCCAGAGGCCACCTGGCCCGATTACAGACTCTGCCTGAAGAAATAGAATGTAAACACTTCCTGAATAGTAGATCTGATGATCAACAGCTCTGATACCATGTAGAAATTTTGAATAATAAACACATATTCAATGGATATTATCCTAATCATGTAATATTTTAGAATACATACACAATACATAAGCTCCTCTACGTTGATCATCAATATAGCAACATCAATAACAGTAAAACATCAAGAGCATGCACACATTAACACAGTATGTAACCCGGGGAAAGCTTACAACTGAAAACCCCACACTATCTGTATATTAATGATTGAGAACATGTAACGTTACAATAGTCAATACTTATCACAAGCATCCAGCACTATCTCCACCTGTTACACACAATACAGCTCAGATCTAATCTCCAAATCTATTCCACTGCTTGCCTGCCTCCACTGCTCAATACCTGCACAAGAATGGATGAGAATGGTTCAACCAAACTCGTATTTACCTCAAAATAATCACTCACACTGGGAATCACGTGAGCAGAGGATATAATCACTTGGTATTGCCCAATTCTCATTGGCATAACTCAATCCCATTGATTGTGCAAATCCTCATGCACAACTATAGTCACAACTGATAGCAATATGATCCTCTAACACCTGTCCCTGCTGAACTGAACATGCACTGACATGCAACTGAGTTAATCGATGTATTCTTTAGTTCCATTATGAGTTAATAATTAGTTTAATAACTCATCATTAGTCTATTTGTAGTTAGACTAATTACAACTAGTTTAACCAAGTCAAGTTGAACACAACTCCATCAAGTCCACAATCAACTCCACCAAACTCAACTGATTGAGTTCTAACTAAAGTCATGCATGCAACAACTCAATTGACCCACAAAGAAAATGTATTTCCATCTGTCAGCTACATGCGCCACATTTGTAGCTCAAACTGAAGTGCTCCAAGAGAATAAGATAAATTTTATAGTCTAAATATTTTTATAAGCTAATAATATTTGACTGCTCTATAATTAGACTTGACAGTGTCACCGCTATTGTCTAAAAATAGAAGTCCATCTATTTTTTCCAACTTGACCAATCATCCATAAACAGCATCTTGCAACTCATAGACATGATCCATATGTCTAAAAATAGACTTTGCGCCATAGTTTGCTTGCGGGCCTACTTAGTGAAGGCAACTCTTTTCACTAAGCTCCATCATCTTATTGCAATCTCAACAGAATCACCATATTAAAGCGTTGATTGTGTTGTTTGCGTAAAACACATTTTTCCTTGGGTTTTAGCGCCAATAGTGTATTCAACGCTATTTTCATTATTTCCATTTGAAAATCCTGATGATAGTATATTTTTATAATTCCTATGGAATTATAGTCCTCGTAGAGGATAAGGGACTCTGTGTAATTAAATTGTGCCGATAACAAGGGTTGGGGTGATTCTAAAGAAAAACCCATGTGGCTGTCAAGTAAATAGCAGATGATTGATACACCCATTGATGCAGAAGGAGAAATTCAACCAGATATTGAAGAAATTATAACTAGATTTGAGAGGTTGTCTTTATCACCTGCACCCAGGCCACCATTAGTGGTATCAGAGCAACTAGTTAACAATGAATTGAATCTCAGAAGCAGGAGAAGGAAATTTACTATGGATTTCAGATTTAGAAGAGGACGAGGACATGGTGGAAGAGGATGGCCTGTTGCAAACGCTGAAGTAATGGAAGCTGTGCAACAGATGCAAGCTAGATTGGATGCATTAACAACAGGCATAAACATAGATGATGGAGATGTTAGTGAACTTGAGGTTGAAGCTGCAGAGGAGGAAGTTGTAGCAGTTACTCTTGAGATGAGGTTCTTTCAGTCAGTATTGAGATCCATAGCTAGGCCAAAGACCGAGCTGTCAATATATGAAGGAGGACTGAATCCAGAAGAATTGATAGACTAGATTAATGGAATGGAGAAATTCTTCGACTATGAAGAAACAGAACATGAGAAGAAAGTCAAGTTTGCTATCACCAAGTTAAAAGGTCATGCAATTGATCCAAACTTAAACAGGAACACAACAAATTACAGAGATAACCATAAACAAAGATATGCAGCGGAAATAATACTTCACTTCATTAATGTAAAATACTGACATATGCTTACAAACAGTAATGGAAATAAACCAGCTAGGACGATGGTAGCTTATCTCTGAGAAGAGATGTGGTGGCTACATGCCTCTAAACTGTGTTACAATGAGGCTCAAAGGCCTATTTATTGTTGAAAACAATGAAAAACCCTTAACATTCCAAAACCTAACCCTAGAAGATAAAAATGCAAACTGTGGGCCCCTGTTTGGGTAAATTGGTACATCAACTTCCTGGGGTCGTAAACTTTGGCATACAATATCTGTTTTGATCTGTACAATAGCTCATTAGAAAAGATCTATCTGAGAAACTACCACTTTGGGAAGGGCTACATTGGTCCAATGGACCTATGTTGCCCCCGATTCCCCAAAAAACGTTGTTTAGGGCCTCAAAACGGCTCCGGAAGTTCATGACCCAAAAAACTGCTAAAAATAGTAAGTTGTGCTACAATTAAGGGAAACTGAAAATGCTAAGAGAAACAATGGTGGGGGTCCAGGTGGACTTGGAAGGTGGCCACCAAGATCCACCTGGATCATTCCTCCCCCCTTAGGAAGCAATGGTCCCCATTGTGTTGAGTTCCTCCATGAGATGAGGAAACTTTTGCTGAACTTGGTTCCTAGTGAGCCACTTGCCCTGGTGAAGGAGGTGGCCTGCTTTGACAACTCAATATAGTTGGATATTCTGTTGGAAAGTGTTCTTGATCTATGTGTCCATGATCCGATCATTTGCAGCTTGTTCCATGCAATCTGGATTTAATTCTGTGTGTGTGAGCTGTTCTGCAATGTCAAATGTGTCTAGCAATGGTGGAAAGTATGGCCGAAGGCAATCCACATTGAACACTGGGTGCAGGCCAAGGAATGGGGGAATGTTGAGCTCAAATGCATTGTCTCCCATAGCCTTAGTAATGGTGTAAGGCCCATATTGGAGTGGTTTCAGTTTCCAATAGGCTCTAGTAAGGCATTCCTTTTGCAAATGAAACCAGACTTTGTCGCCCACCTGAAACTTGTGTGGAACTCGATGTTGATCATGTCATTGCTTGTACTTGGCATTTGATTTCTCCAAAATGTCATGGACCTGCTGGCGAATATGTTGGATGTGCTCAATGAAGCTAGTTTCCTTGTTTGTTTCGAGCTGGACATGAGCCGAATCTATGTGAGTAGCTGCAAGTGGCATGGCCACATCAATGGGGCATAGTGGCTAGAATCCCAAGCCCACCTGAAAAGGGTTGTGGCTAGTCGAGCTGTGAAGAGCTCAATTGTAGATGTGATGAACATAGGGAAGGCTCTCATCCCATGTGCGTGGATTCTTTGAGTTGTACATGCGTAGAATGTGCACAATCATCCTATTAACAACCTCTGTCTATCCATCAGTTTGAGGATGGAAGGCTGTGGACTTAGTGAGTTTGGTGTCCAGCATTGACCAGAGACTGGACCAAAATGTACTAAGGAATCGACTGTCCCGGTCTAAGATGATAGACTGTGGGATCCCAAAGTGCACCCACACTTGTTCAAAGAAGATTTTAGCAGTGGCTTCTGCTGTGATATTCTTCTTGAAGGCTGCCATAATGGCCATCTTCGAGAACCTGTCGACGACCACAAAATCACAGTCATTTCCATGCTTAGTGGAAGGAAGGCCTGACATGTAATCCATGGAGATGGATTCCCAAGGTTGACTAGGGGTAGGCAGCGGGGCATAGAGGCCTTGCTTCTTGATGGTCGGTTTGGCAATGGCACAGGCAGTACATGATCTGATGTACTTCCCAACATTCTGTCGAAGATTCAGCCAATAGAAATACTTTTGCAGCACTGCCACTATTTTCTCGACCCCGAAATGCCCAGCAGCCCGACTGTAGTGTGCTTCCCAAATCATCTTGGCACGCTTGCTTGAAGGAACACAAAGGTGACCCAGGTGCAATAACAAGGCATCCTGGAGGTGAAAATCTGGAACATGCCAACCATCCAAGAGTGTCTGGTATGTGTGGCCGAATTCTAGGTCGCTTTTGTAGAGAAGTGGCCAATCAGAAGTCTCGTGCCCACAAGAGTTGAGCATGGTGGTTAACGCCATGATCCGTGGTTGACTGAGGCAATCTGCAACATTATTGGTGCTGCCCTTCTTTTACTTGATATTCAAGTGGAACTGTTGCAGGTATGTAGACCACTTTTGATGGCAATCATTCTGCAATTTCCCTTGGCTCTGTATGAACTGCATGGGTCGGTGGTCTGTGTGGATGATCATTTCCTTCCCCAAAATGTAATGCTTCCATTGTCGGTAGGCTTGCACAATGGAATACATCTCTTTATCATAAGTGGGATACTTCTGGACTGTGTCTGGAAGTGTTTCACTATGATATGCCACTGACGCCCATGTTGAGTAAGGACTACCCCAATAGCATAGTCACAGGCATCTGTCTCGACCTCAAATGGTTTTTGTAAATCTGGTAACGCGAGCACTAGTGCCATGCAGAGGCAATCTTTCAACTCTATGAATGCCTTCTATTGAGATTCTGACCAAAAGAATTTTGCTTTCTCTCCTCCCTTGGTGACTTGACTCAAGGGCCAAGTGATATGAGAAAACCCCAACACGAACCTACAATAGAAGTTGGCAAGACCTAGAAAGCTGCGGAGCTCTGTCAGAGTGGTTGGAGATGGCCAATCCCGAATGACTTGGATCTTGGCTGGATCCACGTGCACCCCCTGTTCATCAATAATGTATCCCAGATACTGAACCTGGGTCATGCCAAAAGTGCATTTCTCCAAATTGGCATATAGCTTGTGTTGCTGCAGTGTTTGGAGAACCTGTCGGATGTGGTGGAGGTTCTCTTCCCAACTCTGGCTGAAGATCAGAATGTCATCCAAGTATACCACTACAAATGAGTTGGGTGAATGGCTGCAAGATGTCATCCATTAGCCTCATGAAGGTTGCAGGAGCATTCGTCAATCCGAAAGGCATAACCAACCATTTGAAAAGGCCCTCCTTGGCTTTGAAGGCAGTCTTCCACACATCAGAGGGTTCAATTAGTACCTGGTGATATCCTAACTTCAGATCGATCTTGCTAAAATATTTCGCCCCCTTTAGTTGGTCCAGAAGGTCATCAATCCGTAGGATCGGGTACCTATTACGGACAGTGATCTTGTTCAGCACCCGTTAATCAATACAGAGTCTCCAAGTCCCATCCTTCTTCTGTACCAACACGATCAGCCTCCCACAAGGTGATGAACTCGGATGGATGTGACCTTTCTGTAGGAGCTCCTGAATCTGCTTCTTGATTTCATCGTTCTCCAGAATGGAGCATCGATAAATTGGTCCATTGGGTAGCGACGCACCTAGGGTCAGATCGATGGAGTGCTTGACCTGACAGTGCTCAGGAACCCCTGCAGGGGAGGTGAAGATGTCCTCATACTCCTCCATGACCTTGTCCATCTGTAGTTGTCGTGCGAAGGGGCCCTATTTGGAGGTTGTGGCCGCCGTCTTCTTCTTTCCTTGAGGGTGTATCATCAGGAAAACAAATTTCCTGGTTTTGGAAATGAGCTTACTACATTGTTTTGCAGTAATCAAAGAGATGGCAGTAGGCGGTACTACCTCTGGTATCTTGTACAATTTATTTCCCAATGTAATAATAATAGCACGGGGCCTTGATTCATACGCAACATGTCACTTCCACAAGTATGGTTGTCCTAATAATACATCACAAACTTCAAGGGGAGCAATGTCACACAATACCTCATCCGTGAAGGTCTTGATGTTGTATGGAAGGCGACATTGCTGGCTCACACGAAGATCCCGTCCTTGGTGAAGCCACCTAATGGTGTACAGTTGTGGATGTGTTGTGGTCGGTAAGCCCAACCGCTTCACGACCTCTGCCGAAATGAGGTTCTTTTGGCTCCTGCTATTGACAGTGAACTATAGTGAGGAGCCCTTTACCCACATCTGGGAGTGGAAGAGATGCTCCTCCTCCTCTGGATCTTCAGGTTCATTTTTCTGGATCTTGGCGGTAGCAATAGTGGCGTTGGGATCGACATCAATGATATGCTTCCCTTTTTCATTCCCCTTGTCAGGTTCTAACTCAGAGTTGGAACATGCATCTGATTCTAAAACCTTTAACTCAGCCACTAGTGACTCCTTGGCCCGACACTCACTTGTGTTGTGAGTGGAGCTCTTATGGAACTCACACCATTTTCCTGTGTCCTTTTTAGGCTTTGCGACACTGTTCTTTGCTTGCAGCTTTGGCGGGTTGTCTTAGGCTGCCCCGCCTTGGATTTGTCCTTTGTTCTATGGTTTAGGGGCACCTTTCCCTTGCTTTGGATTCATAGACCCAAAGTCTCACTTCTTTTGTTTAAACTTCTACTCGACCTTGACGGCATATCGGTATCCTGTGCCGAGCGAGGAGATGTTCAGGAATTATATTTCTTCCTAGATGTACTTGTGCAGGCAGCCACGGTATTTGAGAATCAAATGCTGCTCCGAATCCTTGATACCCAACTTTCTGTGAAGGGTATGGAAAATATTGGTGAACTCTGGCACGTCTTAGTCCCTTCCCTGCCGCAGCGTGGTCCACTTTATGTATTCATCCTCATAGCTTCCGACAGGGTAGTGCTGCTTCTCGATGGCATCCCGGAATGAATTCCAGGTGGGTGCAGCTGAAAATAGTGAGCTGATACTTTCATCCTTCTGCTCGCAGTAGGTTTCCCACAAGTTCTTAACGTGGGGTCTACTTTGAGAAGAGCGAAAACAATCTTTTCCTGACTTGAAAATTCATGAACAGAAAAATAACCCTCTAGCAGATTTAACAATTTATCTACGACATCTGCGTCTATTTGACCCTCGAATATGGGGATTTCAAAATTAACTTGTACCTTAAAGGGCATGGCGTTTCCAGAGTAGCTGATGGAAGCCGATGTGTCGCTTCTAGGTAGCCGCTGAAGGATTTGAGCAAAGTTGTCCGTTATTGCGTTCCGTTGTCGCTCAAGGGCTTCTTCTAGCAAGATTTTGGTAGGATCTCCTGCCCCCTAGTCTTTCTTCTCATCCACCATGGGAGGCCGTCGGGATTTGTGACGCTGGTCTTGCAATGGTTCGACCAGTTCAAGCCCTAACTCCTTATATCCCGACCTCGTTGTGGACATGCAAAGAAAAATAGAGAAAAAGAAGACCGCTCTGATACCACTAATCTGAACTTAACAGGGATGCAACAAATTACAGATATAACCATAAACATAGATATGCAGCGGAAATAATACTTCATTTCTTTAATGTAAAATACTGAAATATGCTTACAAACAGTAATGGAAATAAACCAACTAGGGCGATGGTAGCTTATCTCTGAGAAGAGATGTGGTGGCTACATGCCTCTAAACTGTGTTACAATGAGGCTCAAAGGCCTATTTATTGTTGAGAAACAATGGAAAACCCTTAACATTACAAAACCTAACCCTAGAAGATGAAACGCCAAACTGTGGGCCCCGTTTGGGTAAATTGGTACATCAACTTCCCGGGGTCGTAACTTTGGCATACGATCTTCGTTTGACGCGTACAATAGCTCATTAGAAAGATCTATCTGAGCAATACCACTTTGGGAAGGGAAACATTTCCCAAAAAACCTCGTTTAGAGCCTTAAAACGGCTCCGGAAGTTCAGGACCCAAAAAACTGCTAAAAATAGTAAGTTGTGCTACAATTAAGGAAACTGAAAAAGCTGAGAGAAACAATGGTGGGGGTCCAGGTGGACTTGGAAGGTGGCCACCAAGATCCACCTGGATCAGCAACTCTTTGGTGGGATGGTGTGCAGGTAGAAAGGAAGAGACTTGGCAAGCAACCAATCAAGAATTGGAGTAGGATGGTAGCAAATCTAAGAGGTAAGTTTTTGCGAAGTAATTATCAGCAAACCTTGTTTAGACAGATGCAGAATCTTAGACAGAGGTCTTTAACACTGAAAGAATACATAGAATTCTATAAGGTAAGCATAAGAGTTGGAGAAGCTCGGGATACAGATGAGAAGGTTGCTAGATATGTGAATGGACTGAGGATGGACATTCAAGATGAGATAAGTCTACTATCTCCTAAAACAGTAGAGGAAGCTTATCAGATAGCACTAAAAGCTGAAGAAAAACTCATGAGGAAGCAGTTTGCTAGAGGGAGAGGTACTTTCTGAGGAAGGGGAAGTCAAAGTGGTAGAGGAAGATCTACAGCACCTAAAGATGGAGCTAGCAGCAACTCAACCCAGCATGCACCCACAGGAGGTGATGCAAGAGGCAGAATAAATTTCTATAGAGGAAGATGAGGCAGAGGAAGAGGTAGAGAAATAAGATGTTACAAATGTAACAAACTAGGACACAGAGCTTTTGAGTTCCTAGAGAATGCAGAAACAAATCAGAGGAATGCCATTGTTGCTCTAGCTGAGGGAGAAGCAACAACAACAGTAGTGACAAAAGAAGAAAATATACCAGAAAGAGGAGAATATTTGGTAGTTAATAAAGTTTTTCTCAAGCCAGCAAAGGAGGTAGTTGAACCATCACAAAGAAAGACTTTATTCAGGACAGTGTGTAAAGTCCAAGGGAAATGTTGCCTGATGATCATTGATAGTGGCAGCACTGATAATTTGGTCTCTACAGAAGTGGTGGAGAAATTGAAGCTGAAGACAATGAAACATCCAACACCTTACAAGGTGTCATGGTTGCAAAAGGGACATCAACTGTTAGTAAAAGAACGGTGTGAAGTCGAATTTTAGGTGGGTAAGTATAAAGATAAAATTGCATGTGATATGATGCAAATGGATGTGTGTCACATATTGCTTGGAAGACCTTGGCAATATGACAGAGGAGCCATGCATGATGGAAAAAAAAACACCTACAAATTTGGAAAGGATGGTGTCAATCATACATTGCTGCCTCTGCAAGAAGAAGATGTACAAGGAAAGAAGACTGATCCAAAAACTCTGTTATTAGGAGGAAAGGAATACTTGAAGCAGATTGAAGAGAATGAGGTAAATTTTGTTGTAATTTGCAAGCCCAAGGTAATAATGACTTCTACTAAAATTTCTGATTTACCCATTGAAATTCAAGAAATGTTGGAGAACTATTGTGATATTATTGTTGATGATTTCCCAAATGAGTTACCACCCATTAGTAGAATTAACCATCATATAGATTTGATTCCTAGAGCAAGTCTACCTAACAAAGCAACTTACAGAATGACTCCTACAGAAAATGAAGAGGTTAGAAAGCAGGTACAAGAACTGCTTGTAATGCCCCACTTAAATCTTATCCTACAAATTTTGCTAATGTTTACATTATCTAAAAATATTGAGAAATATTGGTCTAATATAAAATTCATGATTTCCATTATTCAAGTTCCCCACTTACCTTCTCAAATTGAATATTAGGTAGGATATGGTCTCCTTCCATTATTTAATAATATATGTATTCATTTCACATTACCCAATGTACCCTCACATTAATTAAGGAGAAGACATGGTCCTCTCCATGTAATTACATCTCACATTCCCCAATGTACCTTCACATTTACTTGGGAGAAGACATAGTCCTCTCCATCTTATCATCAATATATATATATATATATATTTCTTTCACATTCCCAAATGTACCTTTCAGATTTACTTGGGAGAAGACATGATCCTTCCCATTAAATTCTCAATTTTATATTCATCTCACATTTCCAAATGTACTCCTAGCTTACTTGGGAGGAGAGAAGTCAACTATAGGGATGGGTGAGAAGTGAATGACATTAATGAGAGGTGGTTGAGATGGAGAAGGGAAGGAGGGTATAAAAAGGGAAGGGGGAAGGGAGAAAAGGGGGAGTTTTGGGAGGTTTTGCTTATGATTGTGGGGGTTGGTTGTGATTGTTTTGGACTTGTTATGATTTTGGGGAGACCTTGGAAACCTATGGAGGTTTCTTGGGTTTGAGAGGAGGAAAGTATTGTTATCTGGTTTTGCACATTCTTCTTGAGGACACACTATATCTGGTTGAACTTGGGCACGGAGGGCTAGGGAACCTGTGGAGGTTTCCTGGGCTAGGAATTTGTTTCCTAATTGGTTGGGAGGTAAATCCGGTTGGGTCGGTGAGAAGGAGCGTTCAGCTGGAGCTATACGACAAAGGTATCATCATCAACCGCCGGAACAGGTATTTTTCCATGAACTACTCTTATTAAGTTGATATCAATGGAATGCTCATCTTAATTTATGTTGCTTATGATAAAATGATACGATGTTAAATGTTTAGAAATTTGTGAGAAGGTCTGCAAGCTCCTTTTATTACTTGCAAATCAACAGTAAAATAGATCTGTTAGTGTATAATAGATTGAGGCTCTAATAATAGGAATCGGGTTCTTACAACATGGAATAACAACTTAGAGAGAGAGACCCGACAACTTTGGAAGAAATGCAAGCAAATGCAATTAAAGTTGAAGCTAACATCCTAGTCAAAAAAGCCTAACTGAAGTCTGAATGCAGAGTTACCATAAAAGAAGAACCTTCTACTTCTACTGTTGATCATAAGATTGATAACTTAGTCAGAGTAGTGAATCAAATGATGCAAAGAGTGAACATTAATGACCAAACTCAAGCAAGATAAAACCAAAATTCCTCTCAAACTAAAAACCAAAATTTTAGGAGGAATGTTCCCCAAATTAAACAAAGAGAACAAAAGGGTCCAGACCAGTAGGTTTCACCTCCTTTTCATGAAAATTACATAGATGATGAGGGGAATATTGTGGAATATTTGGATGATAATAAAATAAATTTGTTGGGAATAAATGATGATGAAACAATTTTCCTCACTCAAGAGGAGCAAGAACTTTTTCTCATATCCCAGACTGAATTGGACTTTGAAGAGTCAGATGAATATAAACAAGGGTTTGAAAATTCCATAATGGAATTCCATAGGTAGTACAACCTTACAATAAAAAAGAATACAGGCACACCCAATGCCAAAATCTCATAACAACATACTAAGAAGTCATCTGAAAATGGGCTTACGAAAACCACAGATGGGCTTCCTAAGAAAACTATGGAAATTTCTGGTAACAAAAAGTTAGAAATCCCTGTCAAACAGGTGGCTAACAATGTTTCTAAAACTACTCAAACAGATGTCCCAACCACCAATCAACAAAAAGATAATATCACAAAACAAATCACAGATCAATTTGAACTTACTAACTTAAGTAAGAATCAAACATCTTTCAATATTGAGAATGAATTGGAAAAATTGAAAATCCCTATCCCTCTCATAAAGTTAATGAACAAAAACATGTAGAGAACCCAAGTAATGAAATATTTAAACATTGGGGAAAACACTGACTCAGCAAATTTGAATGATGACCAACCTGAACTCTTATTTGGGCCGGAAGTTGAAGGAAAACTAAAAGAAGAAGGAATCCCTCCAATCTATGTTAGTTTGAATATTCATGATAAAATTCTCCATAATGCTATTCTAGATTCAGGTGCATCCCATAATTTAATGCCTAAAGTTCTGATGGAAAAATTAGGACTTAACATTACTATACCCTATAAAGACTTGTACTCCTTTGATTCTAGCAAAGTTAGATGCCTAAGTCTTATCAAATACCTATGTGTTACTTTAGCCCAAATACCTGCTAAAATTCTAGTGATGGATATAGTGGTTGCACACATTCCCCCTAAGTATGGCATGTCGTTGTCACGCTCATGGGGAGAAAAATTACAAGGAACCCTAAGAATGGACATGAATTTTGCTACCATACCAATTTTTGGGTAGAAAAGGAGACTATATAGGGAAACCTTAATGAAATTTATGGTGAGTACTCAAGGCAGACCTCAAAATTATCCACTTTATTCAGTTCATTCATATTTAGATTCATTTGTTCTTTACAACGATGGGGATATCAACAATCAAGTAATCAGTGTTGATAATGAGGTTTCTAAATAGACCTAGCCCAAACACAAATAATAGAAATGAAAATCCTCTTGAACCTCTTTGGAACATGAGTTTTGATGGCTCTTGTAGCAAAGATGGTGCTAGAGCAAGAATTTGGGTGGTTAATACAAGAAATAATCATGTTGAAGGTCACTCATACAGGCTTAATTTTCAATGCACTAATAACATAATAGAGTATGAAGCCCTCATTCTAGGTTTGCAATTGTTAAAAAAGTTAGGTGCTAAAATAATTTCTATCCAGGGAGATGTCGAATTAATTATTAAACAAATTAAAGGAGAATAGTCGGCCAAACATCCCAGGATGAGAGCATACAAAAATGTTGTGCTGGAATTCCTAGAAAGTTTCCTTGAATATGACCTTTTTTCAATCCCTATAAAACAAAACATCATTCCAAACAATCTGGCTTTTTCAGCTAGCTCTTGCAAAATGCCTTGTCCTAATCAAGAATATGTATTGGAGGTAAAACTCCGACCAATTGTACGTGATAACGTAAGTTATTGACAAGTATTTGGAAATGATAAACAGATTGAGAGTTTCCTGCAAAGATGAATTTCAAGATGACACTATTGAATTGGAATCTAAAGTAGATAGTCAAATCGTTAAACATTCTAATTCACAAAGGCAACTAGATAATTAGATGTAAATACTCCCTTAGATAAAATCGTAAATAAACCAGAATTGCTTCAAATTGACCCAGAAAAAGAAGAGTTTGAAACACTCCAGCTTAAAGATAATATTTTTCCTAGGGGCCTAGCCCCATTAGAAGAACTATTTGATTTCAATGATGTGCCTAAAAAGCCTAAGATTGAGCCCTTAGGAACAACAGCTGAAGATTGTAATTTAGGTATTGAAAAAGACCCAAAGATCATAAAATTGTCTAAATCAATCCTAGCAGCTGAAAAACAAAAGTATATTGCTTTATTCAAGGAATTTAATGATGTTTTTTCCTGGAGCTATGAATATCTTAAAACATATGACACTGAATCATACAACATAAAATTCCAATCAAGGAAGATCAAAAACCTTTTAAACAAAAACTTCGTAGAATAAATCTGGTTCTGATGCCTTTAATTGAGAAAGAAATCAAAAGGATGTATGATTCCAAAATCATAGTTCCTCTTAGGTACTCTAAGTGGGTTTCCAACATTGTACCAACCAGGAAGAAAACAGGTGAAATCATATTGTGCATAGATTTCAGAAACCCAAACAAAGTTTCCCTAAAAGACAACTATCCCTTACCCAAAATGGATCATATTTTACAAAAGATAGTTGGATCTTCTAGGATTTCCTTATTAGATGGATTCTCAAGTTATAATAAGGTTTTAGTTCATCCAGATGACCAGGAAAAAACTGCCTTCACTACTCCATGGGGTACCTTCATGTATGTGAAGATTCCTTTTGGATTAATGAATGATGGAACCACATTTCAGAGAGTAATGGATATACCTTTTGCTGATGAAATTGGCAGATTTATTGTGATCTATTTGGATGACATAATTGTATATTCTAAATATGATTAAGAACATCTCATGCACCTTAGAAGAGTTTTTGAAAAGTGGAGAAAGTTTGGGATGTCATTAAATCTTAAGAAAATAGTGTTTGGTCTTGAAGAAGGAAAACTTCTTGGTCACATTATATCTAAGGAAGGTATTAGAATTGATCCTAAAAGGGTTGAAGCTATTCTAAAAATAAATCATCCAAGAAATATTAAAGAGCTTCAGTCATTTATTGGGAGAATAAAATTCCTAAGAAGATTTATCCCTAACCTTGCAGAAATTCTCAGAAATATCACAAACATGCTAAAATGAGATTCTGAAATCAGGTGGAACATCGAAGCTAGGCAATCGTTTGACCAGGTTAAACAGGCATTGACAAAGGCACCAATCCTTATTAGCCCTGATTTTACTAAAGACTTTATAATTTTTTCCTTTGCTTCTAAACATATTGTTGCAGCTTCCCTTTTGTAGAAAAATGCTGATGGATATGAACAACCCATTGATTTCTTTAGCAAGGATTTAAGGGATGTTGCACTCAAGTACAACATAATGGAAAAGTAGGCTTTTGCACTAATAAAAGAAATTAAATATTTCAGAGTATATATTCTTCATTCCCATATAATTGCTTATGTACCTAATGTTGTTGTTAAATATATTTTGACACAGAATGGACCAGATGGCAAAAGAGGTGAATTGATTTCCATCATTCTGGAATATGACATGGAAATCAAGCCAACCAAGCACATCAAAGGACTAGGATTAGCCAAATTGATGGTTGAATCTAATTTTAATGCTTTAGATATTAACTTTGTAGTTGAAATGGATGATCAAGAGGAACAAGCAACTCCACAACATGATGAGGCTTTCATGACCTTCCTCTGGTATGCAGACCTTATTTATGCTTTATTTAATTTAAATGCTCCTCCTAGTCTAACCAAAACAAAAGCTAGATTTCTTAAATTAAAAGAAGTCAAATTTTGCATCATAGAAAATTTTTTATATTGGAAAGATGTTGGTGGTCTTCTACTAAAGTGTCTATTGAGTGATGATGCAGAAAGAACTATGCAAGAATTCCATGAAGGTGACTATGGTGGCCATATCTATTGGAAAACCACTACCAATAAG
Source organism: Pinus taeda (assembly GCA_000404065.3). Lineage (NCBI taxonomy): Eukaryota > Viridiplantae > Streptophyta > Pinopsida > Pinales > Pinaceae > Pinus > Pinus taeda. The sequence goes on along the minus strand of APFE031519452.1, from coordinate 6,580 downwards.
ATCCTTAGAGTCGATTTTTACTGGCCTACACTTTTTCCAGATCTCTATAAAAAGGTAACCTCTTGTCATAACTGTCAAACCTTTGAGGGAAAAAGAAAACTTTTTCCTCTGCCTTTGAAACCCATATCTGTTTAGAGCCCTTTCCAATAGTGGGGATTGGATTTCATTGGAGAAATCCATCCTCCATCCTCTGCTCAACATAAGTGGATCCTTACTGCTACTAATTACTTTACCAAATGGATTCAGACCATTCCTTCTAGACTAGCCACAGATGCTGTGATTATCAAATTCTTAGAAACCAACATCATGTCTAGATTTGGCTACCCAAACAAACTTATTACAAAAAATGATGCAGCTTTTAAGTCTAATAAAATGATAGATTTTTGCAATAAATACCATATTACCTTGGGGAATTCAACTTCTTATTACCCTCAAGGTAATGGGCTAGTTGAATCTTCAAACAAAGTCTGGTAAACATTATCAAGAAACTATTAGCAAATAACAAAAATTAATGGCACAACAAGCTCATAAATGCACTTTGGGCTAATAGGCTCACTACAAAGAAATCAATTGTCATGTCACCATACCAATTAGTTTATGGAATGGATGCGGTTTTTCCATCCTCTTTGGGAGTCCCAGTCATGAATTTAGTTCAGGATTTGCATGCTGAGCCCAATGATATTCAAAGGAAGATTGATCAAAATATCCAGTTGCAGCAATACAGAGAACTAGTTTATAACAAGGCTCAAGTCATCCATGAAAATATCAAGAAAGTTTTTGACATAAGGACAAAGGTAGATGCTTTCACCATTGGCGATAAATTATTAAAGTGGGATTCAAGAAGAGAGGATAAACGGAAGCATGGAAATTTTGATAACCTATGGATGGTTCCTTATGTCATTTATGCTTTCAGAGGAAATAATGCATTCTTTATCGGATATTTGGATGGGATAGAATTACCTGGTGGATGTGTCAATGGCAGGATGCTCAAACATTATTTTTGAGAACTAAATATTTTCTTATCATTTATCATTGTATATATCATTGTCTTTATTGTGTGGATTGGGTGACCTATTAACAAAAGTTGAAGCCCGCAGAGAAGGCCCTGAGCTTCTATTGATGAGTTACCATAAATACTGCAACGAAGAAATCAAAGGTGGATATTGCTGAAATAAAAACTCAAGGCTACTGATCATATGTTCTTGGCACCTCACAAGGAGAGTGCCATCCCTAGCTAGAGCCACTGTTAGGGTACTATAATTTATAGGATCTCAAGGTAATTGACTGATGTATCTTAAGAATCCTATTTTTTAAATACTTGTCAATCTACCAATGATTTTCAAATAAAAAGAAAAAATGAAATTAAAAATGAAAAGAGGGTGTAAAGAAGGAGAACAAAGATAAAAACAAAAATATTGAACCCCACCAAAAGAAAGAAACTCAAAAAGAGAATAATACTGAAAGTGTTGCAAGTCTAAATTCCACTACTCATACATGGTTTTTGTTTCATTTTTGTAAAATAAAGTTGTGTGCAGCTTGTTCAAAATGCCACAATCACTTGCTTTAGTTTAATCATATTGCTTAATCATGATTAGACTTCTTTAAATTTATGTAAATTAGATAGATAATGAAGGTTTATCCAACAGTTTAATCTGGATAAATCATTAGTTAGGTAGAAAATGACATTGACCCAACAATTTAATCTGGGTCAATAGGAGGAATAAGGGATAGGTTAAATAAATAAAAAATCTTTCTACATAAAAGAAAATAAAAATGGGTTTTCTAGTCTAAGCACACTGTAGAGATAAAAATAAAAAATGCTAGTCTAGCTAAGGATAGGAAGATTTGCAGGTTTGCTTAAATATCAGGATGCATAAATTTTATCCTAAGTTTGAGGATAGGGAAAAGAGGGGAAAGACACATAATATGCACTATGTATGTCAAATGTTTATTATTAATCCCTTATCCTAAGTTTAAAGGATAATTAATGCGTTGGGACAAAGTATTTCATTTCCTTATATTTTCCCTTTTATCCTAAGTTTGAAATGACATTCATGTAAGCGCAAGCAGACAAGTCATTTTGTCATTTGTGATTAAACCACCGTCACTTCCAACAACTTGGGATCTGGTCGCCCACTCCATACATGGACCGCATTCTGTTTCGTCACCCTCTTCGCTTTCTCCCTTTACAAGGGGGGGGTCTGGAAGGTAGTTTTCTTCCACCAGGCCCTACTCCCTACGTGGCGCATTGCGTCATTTCGCACCCCCCACTGATAATGCTTACCGCTCATCATCCCCTCTAGAAACTGCCTCTCTTGCATCCGTTCCTGTCGTGCCCGCACCACTCCTCCTCCATCGCTCTTCGCCTACCACCTGTCCTAACCATTGCTCCAATTAAATGTCTGCCCGCTTTATACCCATTTCTCATTCAATTTTCCTGGTAACCGTTTAGTAATGGCCCTGTGCCATTTCCAATGGAACTTTGCCTTTGCGTTTAAATAAATCCCAAGCTCATCATGCTCAATCTTTACTTCTCATTTCTTATGCTATTCATTACTTCTTGTAGTGACTTTAGCTAGAGCCTCTTCGCCACCAATCCTTTCGATAGTTGCTTACCTCCCTGTGATTTTTCAACTGATAGACTACATTTTCTGAGCCTGATAAGCCTCCTCTTTCTATCCATTTTGTTCAGAAACTGCTATAGCCATGCCTACTAAAGCTAAGACCCAGGACCAGGCCACTAATTCATTGATTCCAACCTGTGTAGACCTGGATCACACATCGTTGGAAGATAGGGATTACCAGATAGCTGAGACACTTTGTGACTGTGATTTCTTCGTGTTATACTACTGGTTAGAGGATAAACACTCTGATAAAACTGATGAGATAGGACTTTGGGAGTCAAACCTCCCCCACTATATTTTTCCTATGACATTTCAAGCCCCAGAATTCACCAAAAGATGCCAAGCTTGCTATGTCCCTACCCAAAGAGCCATAATTGCACCTACAAGTGACATCATTTTCACCATCACAACCAAATATATTGATCAAATGATGTTGGCCCCTTCTGTGGAAAATGTTGCCCCTTTCTCCTTAGAAGCCCTCACCCAACTTGATCAAAAGATGGATTTTGCCACTAGAGCTAGCATTTTTGAGATTTTCCTGCCAAAGAATGCCCAATTTCCCAAGAAGAATCCTCCTTATCCTTCTTCCATTTTCCCTAATCAGGCCAAGAAAATTATTTCTATCCTTTCTCACATCATAGGCTACCATTCTGATCAATGGGTGGATGAGCCTATTTTAGGATTCCTTTCCAAATTTTCCACAGATAGCAAGCCCTCTACTATTTTCAATTTCAGTCAATTCTTGGTTGATAATATCCATGAGCAGTTCATCAAGTTTCCCACAGAGCAGGTGTTTAGTTACACCTTTGTTTTAATTTACATGTTCATCTACTATCAAGCAGAGAAGTTCACTTTTGCATTGCAGAAATTAGATGATGCAGGGGATCAACAACTAGTGATCTTTTGGACCTCATTGGTCATGAAGGAACAACAGGAATTCACCTACAAATAGTTTATAGAATAATTTATTCATCTAGCTATGAACATTCTCTATAGTGCAGTGCAACACAAGATTAGTGAGGAGATCAAAAGGATTCTACATCTATCAGACCAAGCTAAGACCGAATATTGCTACCAGTACCAAAACTACATAGAGATTAGATTCTATGGATGTGAATTGTCCCCCTACAAGCTCCCCAAGTACCTCCCAATGAGGATATTTGCACTAGAATATATTAGGAAAATGTTGAACTTGGAAGACATCCACTTTGTAGTAGCAAAGACGAAGGCACAATTCAGAATTAAAACACAGGTGGGGCCATTTGTGTGCAACACAAGAATTGTAGGGGAGGAGGCAGATAAAATATCGAAGGAGTTGAAATTCAGCTTAAGCTTCACATGGTCTCATGACCCCTATGGCATCATCTCAAAACTTAGAGTGGACAATAAGAACACTCCCTATATACACACTTCCAGGCTAGATTGTTGGGCATGGAATCCCCCCCACGACATGTTTTGGGGCTCAAAGCCGAAGTTTTGAGTTGATCTTGTTGTAAAGCTCTAAGAATTGTGAGTGCGGGGCACAAAAGTATAATAGAGTCATAGGGTTGTCCACCCTAGTTTTGTAATGTAATGTCGGCTAGGTAGACCTACCCATGGTCTGTGGACCATGGGATTGTATAAATAGAGCACTCTAAGTGTAGAGAGGAGATAAGTAATAGAGGAGAAGAATGAAAAGTCTAAGTGATTGAGTTACAGTGCGAAGTGTGTCTTTGGGTCGTAGAGTAGGAGAAGGCTCTACAGCTGAGTGTGTAGAGGCCTAGTAGGGTCCGCAGCTGAGTGCGCAGACCCCTGCAGCTGAGTGCACGGGGTGGAGTTGAGTCTATAATTGGAGAAGAGATTAATAAAGAAAGGTTTTGTTACCAATTCTATGTATATGTTCCTAGTTATTATATGTTTGATATCATTTGAAAATATATTGTTTCTTTATTGTGCGCACTTGTATGAATGGTGAATATTGTTAAGTATAAATAAAAACCTACAAATAAGCTAAGTTAATCCACTAATATTAGATTACTAGTAAGGATTTGGGTAATAACTCTGTTCAGCCCCCGAGTAGGGCTATGCGAAGGCAACATCTCAGGCTGCGAGGAACAGGTAAGTGCACATAGCAACGTCCATGCAGGGTCGAACCGTGGACCACATGAAACCATCAGACATCTCCAAGGTGTGGAAACCTGGTTCTAGCACCATCCCCTACTACTTCAGGTGAGACCTCAGTCTGCGCTCCACGGACTGTTACCGAAAGGGCAAGTAGTACCGATATTTGTTTGGCTAAATCACCTTTGAACCTAGGTCAGGCCCCAACAAGCCAACAAATGGTTCCGTTGCCAGGGCCAAGATCTACATGAGGGATGTCTGATGTCGTGTCATTGGAATCCGATGAAGAAAGAAATTGAAGGGTGGTTGGACAGAAAGATTCATGTGTTCGCGGCGTAGGAAAACAAGAATCTGTGAGTATCAAAGGAATAGTGGTTAGAGCGCTACTTATATATAGAAATCCACAAAATTTTCTTTGCATCCTTCCCCTCTGAGTTGTATGAGTGGATCGCGAAACTAGAAAATAGCTAGGGAAGGTGTAGGCTCGACAAACTGATTGTGTGGACTCCAGAATTGGTACTGTTGGGTTGTGTTATATTTTTTCCACGACTAGCCCACGTAGTTAACCAGGGGGTTAGAAGGGGGGCGGAGCCCCCCCTTCATTGCGCCAATTGCGTAGAGGGGGGGTTCACAGGGGGTTTGAGTGGTCCAGGTAAACCCACTCTATGGGGTTTGGGGTAGCACCCCGGAAAATTTTGGTTTTGGAACCTATGTTAGGTTGGGCAGACCCACCTATGGTTTTGTGCATGATTTTCGCACATGGTTTTTGACGCGTATGTTTTCGATCATGGCATTGTATGCGATGGTTTTTGGTCGCATGGTATTCGGATGCTTCGATGTATATATCTGATAACATTGAAAGGAATATAATGAAAATCCAGCGGTAGTCTCGATTTTGGGATCCAGGGGAAAATCTCTGTGTATATGTGTTTTATGTGTTATGCTCTCACATTGTTTATTTTCTTTGTTTTAGAATTTGTATGCAGGTAATTTCTATATGGGGTTAAAACCTACATTTGGTATCAAAGCTGTTTTGGATTCAAGGGGATGCCTTTATCGCTGAGGGGTTTCGCTTGGGCCTGTGGTAGAACATGTTCAGTGGGAGATCTGTAAGATCAATTCTGGTGGTGAAAGAAGATGGTGAGCAATGGAAAGATAGAGATCAAGAAATTTAATGGTTAGAGTTTCGAGTTGTGGAAACTCAAGATGGAGGATCTGTTGGTGGATAAAGATCAGTGGATCACAGTAGATCCAGGTACTAAACCAATGAGAGTGTTTGATGAAGAATGGAAGAAGTTGGATCAGAAGGAAAAGAGCACAATAAGATTGTGTGTCTCGGATTTAGTATTGCTGAATGTATCAGGGGAAGCTACAACTAAGGCTTTGTGGGAAAAGTTAGGGACTTTGTACCAATCTAATTCTCTGGTGAATAAACTATTCCTACGGAAAAAGTTATATAACCTGAGGATGAAAGATGGAGACTCGATGATAGAGCATTTGAATGTGTTTAATACTATGGTAAGTCAGTTATCATCTGTTGATATCAAAATTGCAAATGAAGATAAGTGCATTAGTTTGTTGTGTTCTCTACTAGAATTGTGGGATAGTATGGCTATTGCAATAGGTAGCAATGCAACTGCCTTATAGTTTGATGAAATAGTCTCATCCTTGTTGACCGAGGAGATGAGACGAAAAAATATGGGGAGCCAAAGTGGTGATGCCTTGTCTGTACAAGGATGGTCCCAGAATAGAAACAAAAATAAGTCATCGAGTAGGAGATCTAAATCTAGAGGGAGATCTAAATCTCCAGGAAAACCTATAAAGGTGGTGTGCTGGAAATGCAGAAAGGAAGGGCA
>APFE031519417.1:11867-27261 GCA_000404065.3 Pinus taeda | reverse complement strand
AATTCTTGTCTCAATGCTTGTTTCTCATCTACCGGAAGGTTATTAATACCGTCCTCAATGCTACATATCATCTTTTCAATAGGGAGGTTTCTGGGAGCCATGACAAACCCCATGCCTTTGTTGAGAACATTAATGACTTCAGGATCAAGCTCCTCGGAAGACAGATTGACCACCTTTCTTTTTATTTTTGATTCACAGCTGCTTGCTGAAGACCTGGTATCATCTTTGGGACTTCTTGAAGCTTCCTACTTATTTCTGCCTTCTGTGCTTTTATTGATCAAGATTTCCTTGTCTAACCCATTACCACAATCCTCACTATGGTTATGTGAGTTTTCACTGAAATCATTGGAACCGAAACTATCATATCTAACATTACCACTCCCCCTGACAGCGTTATCATTATTTATTACCATTCTATTCTTCATGCTGCCTGCAACTTCTGTGTTAGTCTTGTCATTACTGGATCCTTCTATGTTAACCTTGTCATTAATGGTTCCATGGTTCAGCGAGTTCCCATTAAAATCATCCTGCTTAACGCTATCAATCCTGCTGATTGCAACATAATCCATTCTATTCTTTATGCTGCCTGCAACTTCTGTGTTAACCGTGTCATTACTGGCTCCTTCTGCGTTAACTTTGTCATTAATGGCTCCATGGTTCGGCGAGTACTCATCAACATCATCCTGCTTAACGCTATCAATCCTGCTAACTGCAACATAATCTTGCGCAATGTTAAACCCTGCATTATTTACAACCATTTTATCCTTCACGCTATTCTTAATATCTGATTGGGCTCCATTATAATCACCAGAATTCAGAATGAGTATACTCGAATATGCGCACTCATGATTTGTGTCCTGGTCAATGTTATTTCTGGTCAGATCATCCATGTTGATTGAAAATTCATTGACGCTGTTTACAACCTGCGTATTACTGGCTCCTACGCTATCCTTCATCACAAGACTCTTCCTGCTGTTTAGACTATAGTCCTGAGAATCCCGCGCGTTAACACTGAATTTATCTGCGCTGTCTTCCAATCGACTTTCCACGCTGGTTCCTACGCTGTCTACCATTTGACAATGCCCGTTGTTAACATGATCCTGTGCATACCTGTTCACCCCAGTGGTAACTGCGCTGTTGATTAAATCATAAACCCGTGAATTTACATCCGAATCTGCGTTATTATTTCTGGACAGATCATCCACGCTGATTGAAAATTCATTGACGCTGTTTACAACCTGCGAATTACTGGCTTCTACGCTATCCTTCATCATTAACACAAGACTCTCCCTGCTGTTTACACCATAATCCTGAGAATCCCGCGTGTTAACTTTCTCTGCGTTGTCTTCCAATCGACTTTCCACGCTGGCTCCTACGCTGTCTACCATTCGACATTCCACGCTTTTAACATGATCCTGCGCATACCTGCTCACCCCAGTGGTAACTGCGCTGTTGATTAAATTTTACACCCGCGAATTTACATCCGAGTATGCGTTATTATTGCCACTACCATTTCTTAACTGCGCAGGTCTACCCATTTTACCATCCTGGGTAATGCGGTTTTTATTCACTCGAATCTTTTGTGTAGGGATGCCCAAAATGCTAATCTGGGTATTGCGGTTTTCATCTTCTAGTACGCTGTCCAGCCGCGTGACTGCCCTGTCAATTTCCTTCATACTTAATAGTTTGGACAACTTCTTATGTTGTCTTGTCACAACAATTTGTCCTTCATTATGGGCTTTAAGAGCAATCCTGGCATCAATACCAACATTAATTTATACATACATTCCAATCTAAATCCACCATTACCTCACATCTTCTAAAATAAATCCCAAAATTAAAATAGTTTTAGGTGAATAGTTTCAAATTCTCATATTATAGATATAATAACATTTTGAAATGGTAATACTATATTAAAGGATGGAAGCTACTTTTAGGAGAATTAGAAAAACTATCCCATTGCTAAGATTCTTCCAAAATAAATCCCAAATTAAAATAGTTTTAGGTGGATAGTTTCAAATTCTCATATTATAGATATAATAACATTTTGAAATGGTAATACTATATTAAAGGATGGAAGCCATTTTTGGGGGAATTATAAAAACTATCCCATTAATGGGATTCTTCCAAAGTAAATCCCATATTAAAATAGTTTTAAGTGGATAGTTTCAAACTCTCATATTATATTTATATATACTAATATTATATTATAATATTATATAAAAATAAATAAAAAATTTATATATAATATATATATATATATATAACAATTTACAATGGTAATACTATATTATAGGATGGAATCCATCTTTGGGGGAATTAGAAAAACTATCCCATTGGTGGGCTCTTCCATCCAATATTGTTCGCCTTCATTAACAAAATAGTACCAACATTAATTTATACATACACCCGAGTCTAAATCCATTGTTACCTCATTTCCTCTAAAATTATCTCAACCTTCATTAAGAAAATAGTACCATCATTAATTTATACATACACCTGAATCTAAATCCATCATTACCTCAATTCCTCTAAAAAAACTCAAATTAAAATAGTTTTAGGTGGATAGTTTCAAATTCTCATATTATAAATATAATAAGTTGCTAAAGGAAATTTAAATTTCTTATAATAATTTGAAAGGGTAATATTATAATATATATATCTAACTAACATTATATGGAATTTGATAGATCAATACTATAATTTTAGTAAACCCTTGAGGGATAGGCAAGTCTCACTTTAGCATAATTTTAGTTGCCACTCCTTTCTCACTTGTCTCGCTTCAAAGAACACCTGTAGAGGAAAAGAAACAAAATACCATCAAAGAATATAGATTTATAATACCATAAACAATGTAGAATGAGATGTACATTAACCATACAATTGCATTCACAAATACAGGATTGACAAGTGCACAAGTATATGAAGGAAAACTCAAACAACTTTATTGATAGTATAAGTAGAAGAGAGGATTACAACCCAGCTCTCTGATCCAGCATCATCCTCCTAGCATGAAAGCCCTCTTCACCTCATGAAAAGCAAGATCACCTAACAATACAATGTCTCAAAGGGAAACCAACAACACTTCCTTACAAATTACAAAATTCCAGCCTCTAGATCTTAGGATGAGGGATCCATTTATAGATATTGCAGAGAGGTGAGTGAGCTTCTGGGTTTTTGATTAGTTTCATTTCACTGATAGTTTTTGGTTCCACTTAGAGATTTCATGATCTCTTACTCATCCTTGGGCGAATTCAGAGAGGCAAGTGTCATATGAGCAGTTTCTAGAAGATTCTTTGAGTTTCCACGTAGAAAAATGCCTCTACCATTTGTTTGCTCTCACTCATTGCACCCTACAGAAGGACGTTTCAGTATGCATTGCACCCCTTGTGCGTAATAGGTGAGATGCATCACACCCTTAGCATGAAGCAGTCTCTATGGTCTAGTTTTGACTAGTTCTGAGTAGTTTTCCAGTTAGAACTTCTGGGAAATGATGTAATCAGTTGACCTTGATCCTTTAGGGTTTGAAACAACACTTTTAGGGATTTAAGAGCCCTTGGTTTATCGACATATGTGACTCAGGTTGCAGTGCCTAGATATGTCTGTAACAGTTGCTGCCTAAAGCATGAGGTCATAAATCTTCTGATGTCTGGTGAAATGCTTTATCATGAGGATTTGAGGTTTTTCGAACTCGAAGGTGACTTGTATAAAATACAATAGAATACATTATTTTCATTTTATTTTCATGATCTAGCTGAGGCAGGCATTTCCATGCTCAACTTTATAAATTCGTCTTCATGTATATAGGACAGATAATCATCTACTGTTGCAGACTAGTGGTTGAGCCATCATCCTTTAGCTTGGATGATCATCTATGCAGCTACGGTGTACATTTGATGTCTTTATTTTCCTGAATATACCACAGCCGAGATGGATGAAACTAGATCTAGGGTCTTCAAAACTCGTTCAATCTTCGCTTGATGTACAAGTTGATCCATGTGAAAAGATGTTCAGAAGTTGAACATGGAAAGACATCACCTGATTACCAGCCAATGATGTAAGCTGTTAACAGGTGCGAGAGGAATCACCGATAATGATAATGACCCTCAAGGTACTAAAATACAATTCATGTGGTGTGAATATAGGATCTAATGTTGAACACCATGTAAAATCTTTCAGTCGAAGGCCATTGATGTAAACCTATCACCAAAAGTGAGAAACTTGCAATTAAGGCATGCAAGCTTCAAAGTACTAAAAGGGTTGTTCCTAAGTCAACTTCTTAGATAATGAGCTGATGTCAACAAGAAGTGACCCATCGTAGGAGGGCATTAATGAATCCCACATCTACGACATGAAATGAAGCAAATGATTTTCTGGAGGTGAAAACGATCTGATGATACATGGTTCAGGGGTGGCGGTCACAAAAAATGTAGAGTTAAGGTATTGCAGTGGATGAGGGAAGTAACCGTGTTGGTAAATTCTTTGAGCAACTTCTCTTGAACATATCGGCGACACTGTGATGAATTGGTAGCATTAACCCCATGGATGGTACAGAGGACCAATGGTGATAGTGAACGGAATAACCTAACCCAACTTAATCATGGTGATGGAGTGAAAGTGTCATGGTTAAGAGCGACCTGCTACCAATGAAGTTCTTCAAGTTTTCTTCCCTTTTTCCCCAGTCATTGTGATTAGGAGCTCAGGACCAAGTGACGTAAAATGGTCAAAAATGAAAGTGCTCATAACTAGTTTGAACCTGAATGACCAAATAGAGCTCGTCTTCTTGATTCTGGCACCGTGAACAGTTTGGAAAATGGTCATCGTATGAGAAAGTTATGCCAAAAAGAAGAATTTCCCAATAAACATGGAAATTTTGAATTTAAAAAAAAAATTAAAATAGAATATTCTTTGGAATATTCTGTTTTGGGCAACGAATGGCAAGCTGCCACGTGGCAGGCTTGGAGGCCACCACGTGGCATGGTGACGTCAATAGATTTGGATGGCATATGTCAAAATATATGGGTGGCAGGGAGGTTCGACCCTGCGACCTCCGAGTAAGAAGGGCCACGTCTTTCCAATGAGCCATATGGTTGGGACTTGTTTGGAAAGTGACAGAAACTCAATATGAGTTTTGAACTTCAATGGGTGGGGCCCGAGTGGGGCCAGCCCCCATGAATATGTGACCTCTTGCCTAGAACCGCGGGCCTTACCATAACTGCCGACGCCATAAACAAGGGTCACCAGTGCAACGTGTTCACATGCGGGATGAATGGGGAGTTAAGAACCCGTTAACCCGAAAGTTTGGCACAAAATTCAATGCACAGAACCACCAACCGTAAAACGTTCACATGCATACTAACTGCAACGAGTAACCAACAGTCAGACTGGTAGATTTTTTGGTGGAGCACTCCAAAAATGGAGGAATTGCCTATTTGTCGGGTTTATCTAGTAGTTAGCCAGTTTTAGCTAGAGTTTTTCTAGGGCAGACTAGGGAGACTTTAATGAGCCATAAATTTGGCTAGGAAAGTCCTTTTTGGATGATTTTTTTTTTTTTGGATCCCTTCAACCTCTTGAAGCCATTGGCATAGGTTTCACAGCCATCTGAGGTCATTTGTAGTTGTTTTTTCTTCCTGGAAGTTCCAGGAGCCACTAGGGCCAAATCAATTTGGGAGTTGCATTGAGAATTGTGCAGCCAGTGAATGTGGAACGAAGGTCATTCCTAAAGGTTTTCAATATTCTAAATCCATTTCTACAACTCATTTTTCCTGTTGATACAATCTTCTCACTGTTTAGCTTCAGGGAAGCTTTCAGGGCCACTAGGGCCATGTTAGTGCTTGAGCTGTTTGGGGGCTATGTTCATCCATTTTGGTGATTCAAAAGCCTATGTTTTTTATTTTTGACCTTCTTAGTCTAATGGAAAAGGTTTTAGAACCAATTGAGGTCATCTTCACCTCGAAATTCTCCATGCAAGTTTAAAGGGCCACTAGGGCCAATTGGGGAAAATACCGTATAAGGTACAATTTCACTATTTAGTGCTTGGGAAAGAACATGTTTAGCTAATTCCTATATTTTTATCCTATATTTATAATTAGATCTATCTTTCGAGACACTCATATTCTTGTATTAGCCTTTGTAGAATTTTTAATACAAGAGGACAAGCCTAGTTTGAGAGGCTTGGTCCAGTAGATGTAGCCCAGGAGGGGTGAACTGGTTCATCATTTTGATGTCTTTATTTGCTGAAGATGGTATACTAAACAAACTGATATAAAGTGATAAACAACAAATATACATAACTTGCATACACACATAATCACCTATACAGCTACAGAAAGTTATTTGTTTTATTCCGCAAGACATTAAACTCCAAGTATGTGTATGTCAATGACTTCTAAGTGTTTGCTTCATTATTTCTTTAGGCAGAGCCTGTAGAGGGCCAGGTAGCCTCTGGAACTCATCCTCTCTGTAGAGGTGACATGCCCGGTGAATGCCCCTACAGTCTATCTTTGTATAAGAAATAAGAAGTTTTCACATTTTCAGAGGTCACTTGGAGTGTATAGCTCACCTTTGAAATTATGAGAAATGGATACTTTATATTCCATTTTCAGATCATATGGTATTAGAGCTTGGGTTGATCATTTATTTGTGCAAAAGGTGTTAAAGCAGTGTAAGAGATTGACTGTTTTATGTGTTGCAAATGGTTGCTTGAATAAGAAGTGGTTTTTTGTTTGACATTTGGTTAAAGCTTGTCATTTGATTGAAATCTTTGAGAACTCTTATTTGGAAGTTTCTTTTGTTTAATTGACCATTTACATAATGTCAACCTCTTCCACAAGTGAAGTTTCCTCCTTCACAAAATTCTTCAATGATGACATGAAGAATGAGTTCATTAAGGTGAAGGACATGGTACAGATTCTCATTGAGGATCAAAGAGAAAGTTTTAAGCTTCATGCACAATTGTTGGCTATGAAGGACGAGAAGGAAATAATTCTCCAAATACTGCATGATATGGAGAAACAAATCCTTCAAGCTCAAGAAGCTTTGTCCAAGAAAATGCCTGAGGATGAGCTAAATCATTCAAACTTGTCTTCAATTTCCTCAATTGAAAAGTGTGTTGGTTCTTTCAAAAAACATACAAGAGGTATAGAGTCCAAATTAATGTCTAAGATGGGCTATCGAGAAGGCAAAGGTTTGGGAAAGCATGCACAAAGCATGGTTGATCGTATTTCAGTTGTGGAGCGACCCAAGAATGTTGGTCTTGGATATGAACAGTTTAATGGCAAAGAATTCAAATCCTTGAATGCATGTGATGCAAATTTATAAAGAACCTTTATCCCAAGTTCTCAAATGAATATATGCCAAAATTGTTTTAAGAATGATTTCCATTGTTTTAAGCCATCATTGCAACAAGTAGAGGGTAAGCATGTTGCTTATGGCGAACATGCAAATGTAAACAGTTTTCAAGACAAGCCCAATGATGAAAGTCTAGTGAGAGTGAAACTCGCTCTTGTCCGGGTAGACAAGTTTGTCACTATTGTTTTAAAAGGTTTAACGACAAATACAACTCGGTCCTTTTCATGTTTAGGGAGTTTGAAAAGAGACAGAAAGGAAACTCCAGTAGTCCTTTTTCTTGGTTTAATCCCTTAAGTCCGAAAAAGTATAAAATAATACGAAAGGGATGACATTTCAATAGTTTTAGCAAGCCGAACAAGACAAGTGCTCGATCTTTTTGTGTAATGATCCCTTAGGTCCAAAAAGATAAAAATATAGGGGAGGGATGGTGCTTCTCTTTACTTTAAAGTGTTGGAAAGGCCAGTAGCTCGGCAATCTTTTCATATTTTACTCGAGTCTAAAAATAGCTTAAAAGAGACTCGTTTTTGAGGAACAAGTGATGTATCTGGGTAGCAACTGGTTCTAGGTAAGTTTGGAACTTCTCAAACATGGTAGCGTAACGAGGGTGGCTAATAGAATCACTCATCGCAGTTTTTCCTCAAAAGGGAAAACAATCAAGCGGAGGCATATGATCGGCTAAAAGAGTGGAGGTGACGGTAAGAACATGACCAAGGCTCAAGAGGCTGATAGCAATGTGATCACAAAGGTTATTTACTAAGGGTGAATTCATTTTTTAATGAGCTTGAACTTTGCAGAAATATTGCTCACACTAGTTGTCTTGTAATGATGTCTCTTATTTTGTAGGTTCATTTTTTAGTGATCTTGCCCCATGTGAAACTTTTCTCATTGCCTTTTGTATGCAGGCTAGAAACGACCAACTATGGAACTAAGAGTTAGTAAACTGCAGAGGTTAGGTAGGATAGTTTAGAAAAAGCATTTCCTTTGCTTTGTTGGGGCTTCTGACAAAGGTGAATGGTGGATTAGACCAATCGCCTAACCTAAGTAGTTGAATTTAGTAAAATAATATGGGGTTAGAGTTACGTTGGTTTCTTTTCACTTGCGTAAAAAAGGTTTGCATGCCCCCAGGTATAAAGAAAACTAGAGTTTCCAGGTCACCATATGGAAGTCCTTGTATTTAAGCAAGATTGTTTTTTCTACGGAACAAATAAAACACTTCCTTGGATTTTTCCATCGAAATGGACAATGTTGAATGGTATGGCTCGACACTTCCAATCACATAATCTTTGAGGAGATCCTGTTTCAGACTGATCCCATATCCTACACCGAAATGGTGTTTCAGACCAATCATATAACCTACGACGAGGAGATCCTATTTTGGACTGATTCCATATCCTACATGATAATAATGTTTCAGTCCAATCATATAGCCTACGAGGAAATCTATATTTTCATCTGGGTTCGCCTGCCGAAGCAGACCAGGGTGCATGACCCCTAAGCTTTGTTACATTCACCAAATCACTCGTGGTAATTAGGTGGATGAACTGGAGGTTGAAGAGACATTCCTTGTGCAAAGAGACCATTTAGGGATGGCATTTGACTCGAAGCCATGTTTGAACTAGGAAATGAAAGCTGGTCAACAAGCTGTACCATTCTGCCTTCATACGGGAAACACATCACCTCGAAGAGTGAGGAAGCAATAGCTCCCATGCTATAAATGTAGTCACGCCCAAGGAGTAGATTGTAATCTAGTGGCCCTTGGACTACTATTAAGTTCAAGTGAACATTTTTCCTTCTCAAAGTTATTGGCACATTTGGAAGGATTCCTAACAGTCGACTGGTTCCTTTATTGAAGCCTGACAAATTTCAATTCTCAGACAGAAGCGATGGTGAACTAAGCGCTTTCAAAACATTTGAGGATAGGATACAAGAAGAAGCCCCTTCATATAATAAAGTGCCAGCCATGATCATTTTGTAAGCTTGTACTATGATTCTGAATGGCACATTATATGGAAGGTAGGGTCCTGCTAGTAGATTCCAATCAAAGAAAATGACTAGATTACTTGGAGGAGGGACCAAATAAACGGTCGGATGAGTATTTTGAAATGGGGAACTTCCTTCGTGTGGTAAAGGAATGGGTAGATTTCCCCCATATTCATCAGACTGTGTTAACAAAAAGAATTTGGATGGTGTTGTTCTCATTCTCTTTGGAGACTGTATCATCTAAAGGTGGACCTTCTGAAGACAAGACTAGGTCGACTGCCATTTCGACTTTTTGAATTTCGTCCGGTGTGGACTCGGAGGGTTTATCTTCAATGATAGGAATTTCAACCGACAACAGAGGTATGTTTGTTAGATTTTCAACTAGCGATGGACTTGGCAAGAGTTTCTTGTATCCAAGCAGAAGTCGTTGTGGTGAAGCAGGACGGTTATCCAAGATTCTTTTAGCTTTGTCCAGAAAAGGACAATGGTGGAGGGCATGGTCACCTTCACACAATGTAGAAGGAAATTTATATTTTCCTTTTTGTCCATTGACTTCATTTTCACTAATCAATGGTGTATTCTCAACATGATTGATAGAGGTTGATGACACCGGATGGTGCAAGCGGGGAGACCAGTCTCTTAAGATTTGTGGGATGCAAGGAAAATCTCAATGATAGTGGTTTCCTTTGCAAATTATGCATGGAGTTTTGGGTTTAGTACGTGCAGTGTGTCGATTTTCACTGGATGATGCATGGTTACCCCCTTGCTGGATCGGCTCCTTCTTATTCTTCTCCTTCCCTTTCTTATTCTTCTCAGTTACTTGGTTTTTAGTATCACTAGCTTCACCAAGCAAAGAGGAAGAAGGAGAGGGAGAAACTTTAGCATCATCTGGTTGATGAGGAATTACGGTGTTTTGAATGACAGAGGTCGAGAATAGCCATATCGGCAGGCCAATTATGATTCTTGGAAGGGACAATGTAGCCATGTACGGAGAACCAATATCTCCCCAAGAAGAGAAAGGACTAGGATTCCCCCCAAGAGGAAATCCTTGATTGGTGGACTCCATTACCTCAACCTAACATCAATGAGGGAACATGGATGTTTTTCCGAATTAAATAAATTTTATGACGCTTTGACACAGCTTTCTTTTTCAAATTTTAAGAGTCGAGAAAAAGCTAAAGGTGACTCTAGCTGCCTTTGATTTTTAATGAGCCTAAAGTGACAAGTGCTCAGATGGACCTTTACTTTTAAGGATTCGAAAAGGAACGAAAGTGACCACTCTGGAAATATAGACAGAGGGATTACCAAACCAATTGCAAAACTGCAATATACACGTTGGTGGTAAATTAAAGAGAAATTACCAAGGACTTTATGTACGACAATCAATCTTCTCGAATGATGTGTTCATTGCATTACGATCAATAGGGCAGTAGACATGGCTTCCTAAGGATAAAGGATATCATCCTATTGTGGTCTCCCAATATATACTTGATGGTATGGAGAGCACAAGATCGTATTGGCACTTGTTGTATCAAAGAGGAGGAATCACCCAACCTTTGATGAAAATGATAGTTACCAGGCTTTACGACGCCAGAATACGTCTCTAACCTAGACTTCTAGATGTTGTGTGTTAGGTTCTAAAGAATTTTTATGTTCATTGAGGTTTATTTTATAGTTGATCTTTTTAAGAAGTTTTCCTTTCAATGTTCATCGCATGATGTAGATGTAAAATTCCTAAATATGCAATCTAAAATGATAAATAGTCGTTTTTTTTCTTTTAGCAATGAAAATCCTAGCTACTAAGGAAAGAGGAGTATGATTCTTTCAACAGAGAGCATAGAGCACACACTAAATGCACTTTTCCTAAATCAATTTCCACAAGCAATCTAAATGTAAATGCACATGCATGTATTTGTTTTTCCTATTTCCTTAATGTGAGAATGCCAAAAAGAAAAATAAGTACAGATCTGAGCTACTTTTATTCAAAGCGACACTTCAACAATTTATTTTTCAAAAAAAAAGGAAGACTAAGACGACACTTTTAATTTCGAATGGAAAACTTCTTTCAACACTTCAAATATTGACAATTCAAATCAAATACAATGAAAAAAGTAAAATCGACTACCTAGAATAGGAAGACTTTATGAAACTCTTCTTTTGGACTCAAAATGACAATTACGACACTTTTGAATCAAAAGATGACAATTCGATTAAGCTACTCTTGACAAAGGAGGATTGTAAATGATAACAAATACATAAAAAACATTCACAATTCCTTATCAATGGAGGCTGAATAATGTAAAGGAAGAAGGCTTCAACAATGATATACTAATCAAAAGCAACAAAACTACTGAATAGAGCTGAAAACAATGAAGAAAAAAACAATTTCCAGAGAGGGAAACAATCTCATTCAATCATCGCACCTGTCCTTAAGGGAAATAGGGATGCATATCACCTGCAACACATGGGAGGTGTGATGCATCCAGATTACCAATGAGAGACAATGCGATGGTCCAGAGAATGAAACTGAGCTTGGTTTTTGCTCAAAAGTTTGTAGCTAAGTTCAACTATTTCAGTCAAGATATGATAGACAGTAAACACAAAATATAGGGGTATGATCTTATGAGGTTATTGAGCTACTACCATGGCACTTAGGATGTTTGTGAGTTAGATGTTTATTTCATAAACAAACCCGAAGATTGACTGAAGCAGTGTTGATCTACTTTGAACTTGCATAGCAAATGTTGTTCAAAGGCTAGCTAGCTAACTTCAGGCTCCGTCTGTAGTTTATAAAGAAAACAAATAGAAACAAAAAAACAAAATATTCACTCCCTAGCAGAGTCGCCATTTTGTTTTTGAGAAAACTAGTGTCGCTATTTGATCTGCTAGTCTCACTAAGACGGGTAGTTATCTTAGAAACAAACAATTCAAAGAAACTTGTATTTTCCTTTATGGATGATAGATAAGAGAGAAGCAGAGAGCACCAACCTCAGTCTTTTGCTTGGCTCCTTGCTTGTTTCCTGTCTCCTTTGATAGAGCTTCGCCACTCATTTCTCACTTGTCCCACTTCAAAGAACACCTGTAGAGGCAAAGCAGGAAAATACCATCAAAGCATAGAGATTTATAATAACATAAACAATGTAGAATCAGATGTACATTAACCATACAATTGCATTCACAAATACAAGATTTACAAGTGCACAAGTATATGGAGGAAAACTTAAACAACTTTATTGATAGTATAAGTAGAAGAGAGGATTACAACCTAGCTATCTGATCCAACATCATCCTCCCAATTTGAAAGCCCTCTTCACCTCATGAAAAGCAATATCACCCAACAATACAATGTCTCAAAGAGAAACTAACAACACTTCCTTACAAATTACAAAATCCCAACCTCTGGATCTCTAGAATGAGGGATCCATTTAAAGGTATTTGCAGAGAGGTGACTCAGCTTCTCGGTTTTTGATTAGTGTCATTTCATTGATAGTTCTTGGTTCCACTTGGATATTGCATGATCTCTTACTCATCCCTATGCGAATTCAGAGAGGCAAGTGTCATATGAGAAATTTCTAGAAGATTCTCTGAGTTTCCACTTAGCAAACTGCCTCTATCATTTGTCTGATCTCGCTCATTGCACCCTACAGGAGGACTTTGCAGTATGCATTGCACCCCTTGTGTGTAACAGGTGAGATGCATCGCACCCTCAGCATGGAGCAATCTGTATGGTCTAGTTTTGACCACTTCTGAGTAGTTTTTCAGGGAGAACTTCTGGGAAATGATGTAATTAGTTGACCTTGATCCTTCAGGGCTTGAAACAACATTTTTAGGGGTTTAAGAGCCCTTGGTTTATCAGCATATGTGATTGGGGTTGCAGTGCCAAAATATGTATATAAAAGTTCCCCCCTAAAGCATGAGGTCGTAAATCTTGTGATGTCGGGTGAAATGCTTTATCATGAGGATCCGAGGTTTTTCTAACTGGAAGGTGACCTGTATAAAATACAATATAATACATTATTTTCATTTTATTTTCATGATCTAGTTGAGGAGGGCATTCTCATGCTCAGATTTATAAATTTATCTTCATGTATATAGGACATATAATCATTCGCTATTGCAGACTGGTGGTTGAGCCATCATCCTTTAGCTTGGATGAGCATCTGTGTAGTTATCGTGTACATTTGATGTCTTTATTTTCCTGAATATATCATAGCCCAGATGGATGAAACTAGATCTAGGGTCTTCAAAACTCATTCAATCTTCGCTCGATGTACAAGCTGATCCATGTGAAAAGATGTTCTGAAGTCGAACATCGAAAGACATCGTTTAATTACCAGCCAATGATGTAAGCTGTTAAAAGGCGCGAGAGGAATCACCGATAATGATAATGGCCCTCAAGGTACTATAGTACAATTCATGTGGTGTGAATATAGGATCTCATGTCGAACACCACACAAAATCTTTTGGTTGAAGGTCGTTGATGTGAATGTGTCGTTGAAAGTGAGAAACTTGCCATTAAGGCACGCAAGCTTCAAAGTACTAAAAGGGTTGTTCCTAAGTCAACTTCTTGGATAATGTGCTGATGTCAACAAGAAGTGACCCATCGTAGGAGGGCCTTAATGAATCCCACATCTACGACATGAAACGAAGCAAATGATTTTCTGGAGGTGAAAACGATCTGATGATACAAGGTTCATGGGTGGCAATCATGAAAATGGAGAGTGAAGGTATTGCAATGGATGAGGCATTAACTGGGTTGGTGAATTCTCTGAGTGAATTCTCTTGAACATATTGGTGACACTGTGATGGATTGGTAGCATTAACCCCATGGATGGTATGAAGGACCAATGGTGATAGTGAAGGGAATAAGCTAACCTGACTCAATCATGGTGATGGATTGAAAGTGTCATGTTCAAGAGCGACTTGCTACCAATGAATTTCTTCAAGTTTTCTTCTCTTTTCCCCCAGTTATTGTTGATCAGTACCTCTTTACTTTTGTCAAGCTTGAGGAGGATAACATATGCTTGTTCTATAATTTTCCCTTCGGGGAAACTTGTTGCTCTATTTTAGCGAGTCTAGCGACAATGAAACTTGCTCTTGTCTAGGTAGACATGTTTGTCGCTATTGTTTTAATGAGTTTAACGACAAAGACAACTTGATACTTTTCATGTTTAGAGAGTTTGAAAAGAGACAAAAAGGAAACTCCAGTAATCCTTTTTCGTGGTATAATCCCTTAAGTTCGAAAAAGTATAAAATAATACAAAAGGGATGATTTTTCAATAGTTTTAGGGAGCCAAACAAGATAAGTGCTCAATCTTTTTGTGTAATGATCCCTCAGGTCCAAAAATATTAAAATATAAGGGACGGATGGTGCTTCTCCTTACTTTAACGAGCTGGAAAGGCTAGTAGCTCGACAATCTTTTCATATTTTACGAGTCTAAAAAGAGCTTAAAAGAGACTCGCTTTTGAGGAATGAGTGATGTATCTAGGTAGCAACTGGTTACAGGTAAGTTTGGAACTTCTCAAACACGGTAGCGTAATGAGGGTGGCTAATAGAATCACTTATTGCAGTTATTCCTCAAAAGGGCAAACAATCAAGTGGAGGTGTCTGATTGGCTAAAAGAGTGGAGGTGACAGTAAGAACACAACCAAGGCTCAAGAGGCTGATAGAAATGTGATCACAGAGGTTATTTACGAAAGGTGGCTTCATTTTTTAATGAGATTGAATCTTTTATAAACTATGATAAGTGGCGGGTTTATTTTTTAATTACCTTGAACCCTGCGGTAACACTGCTCGTTGCTAGGTTTATTTTTTAATTATCTTGAACTTTGCGGAAACATTGCTCGCGCCAATCGTCTTGTAAAGATGTCGATTATTTTGTATGTTAATTTTTTAGTGAGCTTGCCCCATGCGAAACTTTTCTCATTGCCTTTTGTATGTAGGCTAGAAACGACCAACTATAGAACTAAGATTTAGTGAACTGCCGAGGTTGGGTAAGATAGTTTAGAAAAAAACATTTCCTTTTGAACTTACCGGAGAACCCATAGTATGAACATTTTAATA
>APFE031519401.1:11083-31144 GCA_000404065.3 Pinus taeda | reverse complement strand
ATCCAAAGCAAAGGATGATGGCTCTACCAGAATCAGCAGTCTGCCACACAGACGGTTGTTTGTCCTATGTACATGAAAATGAATTTATAAAGCTAAGCATGGGAATGCCCACCTCAGCTAGATCATCAAAATGTTATGAAGATAATGTATTGTATTGTATCTTATTACAGGTCGCCTTCCAGTTCAAAAGAACCTCGGATCCTCATGATAAAGCATTTCACCCGACATCAAAAGATTTTCAACCTCACGCTTTAGGGGCAATTGTTATAAACATATTTGGGCACTGCAACCCCAATCACATATGTCCATAAACCAAGGGCTTCTGAGTTCCTAAAAATGTTTTTTCATGCCCTAAAGGAACAAGGTCAACTGATTACATCATCTCCCGGAAGTTCTCCACAGAAAACTGCTCAGAACTGGTCAAAACTGGACCATAAAGATTGCCTAGTGCTGAGGGTGCGATGCATACTAGAAATCCCTTCTGTAGGGTGTGATGGGTGAGAGTAGACAAATGGAAAACATAGTTTGCAAGGTGGATGATCATGGAATCTTCCAGAAACTTCTCCCGTGACACTTTCCTCTCTGAATTCGCCCAGGGATGAGTAAGAGATCATCAATCTCCAAGTGGAATCAAGGACTATCAGAGAGAGGACACTAATCAAAATCCCAGAAGCTGACTCACCCTCTTACAACCATCTATATATGGATCCCTCATCCCAGAGATTCAAAGGCTGGAATCTTGTATCTTGTAAGGAAGTGTTGTTGGTTTCCTGGCACAATATCATAGTGTTGGATGATCTAAGCTTTTCATGAGGTGAAGAATGGCTTTCATGCTGGGAGGATGATGTTGGGTCATATCAATGGGTTGTAATCCTCTCTTCTAATCTCTATATCAATAAAGCTATTCAAGTTTTCCTCCACATTCTTGTATGTTTGCTAATATATGCATGCATGTGGTCAATATATATCTGGTCCTATATTGTTTATGATTGTAGATCTCTGCACTTTGAAGGTATTATGCTGCTTTGACTTTACAGGTACTCTTTGAAGCGGAGTGGTCAAGGGAGGAATGGCAAAGATCTGTCAAAGGGGAGAAGGAACAAGCAGAGAACCAAGCGAAAGATCGAGGTTGGTATTCTTTGCTCCTCTCCTATCTACTTCTCATAAAGGAAAACGAAAGTAACTTTAATCTATTTGTTTCTAAGATAGCTACCCATCTTAGTGGGACTAGCGGCTCTACATAGACACTATATTTCCCAACAACACCTTTGAAAATGGAACTGTGTTGAATTTAAAGTAGACCTGCAACAGAAAGGGATGAGAAGAAATGGAAATTCAGCGAGGGAGAAAGAAAAGGGATGAATTGGAAGTGAGATTCGAGAAGAGGAATGCTCTGTAATTGCATAAAAATGGAGCTTTTTGTGACTGTAATGTTGTTTCAATATGTTAACTGCATACTTTGTGTATGCATGAATGGAATCTAATTGTACCTGTAAACAACGAGATCACATAATAATTTGTAAATGGATATGAGATGGTGCATTTGTATATTTTTGAGGTGTTTTCTGTTAGCTTGGATTGACTTGGTGTGGGTTTGTTGTCTAATGGTCCAGCCAATTGAACGCACAATGGTAGGAATGCAGGTGATAGGTAGATGGGATGGATGGCGTCGTGAGGTGGCGGGAGTGAGAAGTGGTCACAGTGGGAGAGTGGTTTAGTTAAAGGCATAAAACATTTTTTTGGGGGTAATAGGAGTGATAAGTGGTATAAGCGAAGGGGGGGTGCGAAATCCTTAGAGTGCAACACAATAATGGCTTGAAACCACTAATTTCAAACCCCCCTACCCCCTCGGGATTAATTTTCAAAGGGTGAGGGGGGCCTGGAAACATGTATTGACCATTGGATCATATGGAGTGAGCAAAGATTAGGTGAGAGATGGGGGCAGGTAAGGTTGGATGGGGATGGGTAAGTGATTGGTGGGGTAGGGAAATATATAGGGGGTGGACTATAGGATTTAGGGGTATAGAATAAGGTTAGGAAAAATAACAATAACCCCTTCCCCTTTTAATTTCTTTTCCCGACTTTAGGAAAAAACATTGAAATGTGTCACCACACTTTAAAATAAATTTTCAGGTCTTTTTACCTTTGCAATTTTCTCAACCTACCTACCCTTTATTCTTCTAATGTAACATTTTTCATTTTTTTTCATTTTAGGGTGCATTTGGACTTGCAGATCCTTTCATTTTTTCTTTCATTTATAACCTACTCTATCACTTATTTCTCCCATTGGTCCAAATTAAATAGTTGAACCAATTGTATTTCTACCTAGCTACTGATTTGCCAAGATTAAATTGTTTGGAATATCTTTATTTTCTACCTTATCAACAGAAATTGAAATTTGTTCAATCATGCTTAAACTGTATGATTTGAACAACATTTGGGGTTTTCTTTTTCGTCTTATTTTTTCTCTTTTGTTCTTTTTTCTCTTTTTTTTATATACCCTCTTTTCATTTCTTTTCTTTTTTTTGAAATCAATTGAATATTGAAATCTATGAACAATTTGAAATCTACAAACTGTGAAATATTCAATCACCTTGAGATCCTATAAATTATAGGACCTTAACATATGGAAAAAGAAAGATTTGGAAAGTCTTAATTTCTTTATATAGGCCACAGAGGACACAATGCAAGAGGATGTACAAAACTATAGGTGTGGGGGATGTATAAATATGGTTATAGAATTGCAACTACTCAAGAAAGTTTAATCTAAATAAAGCGACAAAATTTTACTCTACTAATTTGTGAAATTCAATACACAATTTAGAACAACAATCTCTGACATGAAATAAGAATTAACGCACATGCACAATATTATTTCTAGGGGAACCCAACTAGGACAAACATCTCAAGCCTTTTCGCATTAATCATATGAATAGATATGTATTACAATTGATTGCCCACATTGAGCACAACCTACAAGTGAATAACCTATCTCTCTTCTCAATGAGAAGCTCTGACCCAGACTTAGTCAATGTTTTCCTCTCCTTGAGCTCCTATTTCCTTGGTAAATTCCCTAGAGAATTATCCCCTACTATTTAGTTAATTTTCCTTTAATTGATTATGCAATTCCCAAGGTTTGATCATCTGAGTGCATGTAACACCTATACACTCAAACTAGTTTACAATTTCTTATTACACTACCTTGGAATCTCCACCACAGTTGGGAACTCAAATTCTGTTGAAAATAATATTGAGAGGGGGGGTGAATCAGTATTATCTAGTCCTTTTAACAATTCTTCCTTATTTATACTTTGAATTATTTTTGCATATCAGTACCATAAAACAATGAGCATGAGAAAAACAGACAGTCACATCAAAGAACACCAGATATAAGGTGGAAACCCAATGTGGGTGAAAACCACCTGCTGCAATATGTCTCTATCTTCTTTCAAATTAGAAACTCCTTTTACAATGGTCTTGTACTGGTGCAGTCCTTTACCAGTACGCAGGCTGCAACCTGCAGAGAGCTACAACTCTCTCTCGTTTTCCAGTCTCTCCTGGAAGGGAGCTACAACCCCCTACTTCTTTTCTTTCAAGGACCACTTTTCATAAATTTTCAAACTGGATCCATAAATATCAAATGATCATCAAGTACCAGTAAGTCACCCAGATAACCAGATCCACAATAACAGAAAACTAAACCCAGAACACCTTCTGTGGCGTCTCTTGCGGTGCCTTCTGTGGCATCTCCTGTGGCGCCTTCTGCGACGTCTCCTGCGGCACCTCCTGTGGCGTCTCCTGCGACGCCTCCTGTGGCGTCTCCTGCGACACCTCCTGTGGCGTCTCCTGTGGCGCCTCCTACGGTGTCTCCTGCGGCGCCTCCTGCGGCGCCTCCTACGGCGTCTCCTGCGGCGACTCCACACTTCCGCAGCTACAACGCTCGAGAGATCACCCTTCACAGATTCGCTTTCCACTTCACTTTCATATAGATCGAGCTTTTGAAACAATAACCCAATATTTCAGATCTTAAGATATTCAACCCAAAAGCATACCCAAGCCAAATGATCTCCCTTGCTTTATATAGGCAAGCTCTTCCTCAAATCATGGACCATACCACTCAATAATAATAATAAAATAAAACAATACCATGGGCCAAAACCATAACAAACCATACCATCAACTCAATACTAGGGATCAACACGTCTGTCGAGATGCCATGGTCCAAAAACCATAGGTTCAAATTCCAAGGACTAACTACCATGGACCAAAGGTAAGTTTCCCCACATGAAATAAACTTTTCTCTGCATAAAATTCCGTGAACTTTTCTCCTGCGTACTTCTTAATTCTCATCATATTGAGAGCCATGCCATGGGTGTTGCCATCAAGTACAACATCTGTAACATATAACCATACCATAAACATAATGCCAACTTTGCAAGCACTAGTTATTTTAGGTTGATTTATTAGTTAATTGGATGATCACTAAGTTAGGATGTTGTCCCAATGCATAACTGACCTTCGACTAGTTCCTCCCACTATTACAACTAGCTTAACTAGACACAACTATATATAATTGAATTGGATTACTAAAATTTAGTAATCAAACATGCTTAACTAAACTTCAATCCCTCTAACTTGAATTCACTAAGCTAATTGAGTGACAAGAGCCATGTCACATAAGTTAATTGCATCCAAGTCATTTGTTGATGTGGAAATTTAAATTTTCTCAATTTGACCAAGGCAAAGTCAAATTGAGACTTTCTTGCTACACTTATCAACACTCCCTCTCAACAAGATAGGGATTATCAACCACCCCTATCCTACACCTATGGAATTCAAACTTCTCTCTTAACAAGGCCTTTGTTAAGATGTCAACATCTTGTTCCTTTGTCAGAATGTATTGTAGCAACATTATCAGCCTTTGCACATAATTTCACAAATGATGATACCGAATTTCTATATGCTTGGATCAATCATGAAATATCGGATTCTCAAAGAGCTTAATACAACCTTGAATATTACAATAGATCACAATTTGATCCATCATATGACCAAATAGTCCCATAAGTATCTTTCTCATCTAGATCGCCTCACATTTTTCTGACTTGCAACCACTTATTTTTCTTCTACCAAGTTGAGTGCCACAGATATTTTCTTCCTGTTGTATCAGGAAACTACTACAAGCCCAACACTAAAAATTCCACCTAATGTATTTTTTCGGTCATATGGACACCCTTCCCAATCAGCGTCTTTGTATCCACACAGCTTCACTCCCTTTGTCTGTTGTACCATAATCCATACTGGGTAGTGCCTTTGAGGTACCATAAAACATGCTTAGTTTCCTTCCAATACAATTTTGTCGGCATAACCATATCTTGGCTCAGCTAGTTGACTATATAGCACATATATGGTCGTGTTTTCACAAGATACATCAGTGAATCCATTAGCTATTAGTAAATGGTAGCATCCACTTCTTCATCTGAAGTAGTAGTATACTTCCTCTAGTTGGTTGTGACAGGTGTCTCCATGGGCTTACAACTCTCCATGCATAATATATATAGTATCTCGTTGGCATACTTTCCTTGAGATACAAACAATTCCCCATAACCTTTCCATACTTCTAGATTATGGAAGTAATGCATGAGACCCATGTCTGTCTCAAATTCCCTTGCAAAGTCCTCCTTGCAAGGGCTGGTCAGCTTCTCATCACCTATTAATATTAAATCATCAACATATATAACATTGATAATCAATTTACCTTCTACCAAAATATGATATAGGTTTGCATCCGCTTCACTTTTGATGAAGCCAAGACCAGTGCGATAGTCGACGATCTTGGTGTACCAAGCTCAGGGTTCCTATTCAAGGCCGTACAATGCTCACTTGATTCTACAGACATGGGAATCCCAATCAAATGTCTCAGAACCTTCTGGTTGCATTATTTACACCTCCCCCTCAATAACACCATTTATAAATGTTGTTTTTATATCAATTTGGTGGATCTTCCACCCCATCTGCACACCCAATGCAAGAATTGATCCAATGGATGAGTACCTTTTCTATGGGAGGAAAGGTTTCCTCATACTCAATTACCTCAACTTGAGAGAATCCTTTGGCCACAAGTATGGCCTTATACTTCTCTATGCTTCTATATTTTTCTTGCTTAATATTGAAGATCCATCTCGAAACCACAATTGATTTATCTGTCAATCTTTGGACCACTTTCCAAAAATTGTTCTTCACAATGGATTCATATTCTTCAACCCAAATAGTTTTCTCTACTACTTCCTCAAAATAGGATGGCTTAGTCCCTACAAACTCATTCATTAGAGCCATGTAACCAATGTACCTCTCAGGTGACCTCCTCTTCCTGTGCAAATTTGAAGGAGCTCCCACATTCTCCCTCGCATCCTACGTTAATCTATTAGCTTCCCTGGTTCTTTTTATGCCTTCTCTGGATGGATTTTCTTGAGTGGATGTCTACACTCTCTGCTCCTCTATTATTGTTTGTTCCACAACTTCCTGAGGATCCTCCTTTGGAGATAAAATCTCCTCTTCTAGTGGGATTTGAATCTCCTCCCAAGAGAGCACCACCCTCACTTTCTCCTCATCAAACTTTGCATCCCTTCAAACAACTGTCATTATCAGGGAATGTACGTACACACAGTAATTGTGTGGAGTTTCAGTGTAGCCAGGAAAAATCCCCAACTCTGTTTTCAGTTGAAGCTTCTTCCTAAAATCTTTGGAAACATGGTAGTAAACATAGGTTCAAAAAATTCTGAAGTGAGATACATCAGGATTTATCCCCGAGAAAGCATCCTCTGGTATAGTGATACCATGAATACAATGAGGACTCTGGTTCTGCAGGTATATTTTTGTGTGCCATGCCTCTACCCATGAAAGAAGTGGTATGTCTTAGTGATGTAACATAACTCTCACAGCTCCAATAATGCTCTAATTATATATGTTAACTACTCCATTTTGTTGCGGGTTGTGAGGTGATGTTAACTCTCTTTGAATGCCTCCTTTTACATAGAACTGCTTGAAGTCATTTGACACATACTCACTTCCATTGTTTCTCCTAAGACCTTTCACCTTCTTTCGAGTCTCTTTCTCAACTACTGCCTTGAATTCTACAAACTCTAAGAATTTATCATCCATCTTCCACATGAATAAGATCCAACACTTTATTGATAAATCATTAATGAAAATATATGGTAGTGGATGTTGTCGAAAAAGGTCCACAAACATCAGAGTGGGCTCTTTCCAAGAATGCATGTGATTTGTTGTCTCACTCATGGAATGTGGATTTGACATACTTCCCCAAGGTAAAACCATTGCAGACATCCTACTGCTCAAGTTCTCCTTTAAGGAGACTAGTGGTTATTTGCTACATAATTTTCAGGGTTCCATGATAAAAATGGACCAATCTCCTATGCCAAAGTTCACCAACATCGCAACTCTTCACTTTCTCTTCCTTATTGTCTAATGCAACACAATCTTCCGCATCCAACTTATATAGGTTCCTCACCTGAACCCTGATATTATTCACCTATCCAGTGGCTCTATGTCTTAGGTATGATTTCCTTTTGTTGAATATCACATCATAAACATGGTATTCCAAAACTGCTACAGATATTATGTTCTTCTTTAGGCTTGGAAAAACATCACATCTTTGAGGTGAAGAGGACATTTTGACTCTGTCTCAAAGGTTATTGTACAAATCCTAGAAAAAAATTTAACTTCCATCTTCCCCAAGCTCAATATGGATCTGGAGATCTTTCTCCTCCAGTTCACTAAAAAAATCTCTGCGCCCTATCATCTGGAACGAACCACCAGAGTCCAAGTACCACATACTCTCCATCATAGTGTTGGCCATGCATGCAATAAGGGTGAAGTCTAGATCAAACTATGAAGTCAATGCCTCACCTGCTACTCCTCCTTAGTTATTATTTCCAGAATTTTTGTGTGGGCACTTTGTAGCACAGTGCCTGAATTCATGACAATTGAAGAATTTTATTTTGGACAAGTCTTTCTTCTTGCCCCCTGGCTGGATTCTAGTTTGGTTTGAGATTTATTCCCTTTTTTCTTCTTTCCCTTTCCATCCAATGCAAAATTTTGTTCATCCTCTCCCTTGGATGAGGTTCCATCTATGGTATTCTACATGATCTCTTCTCATACCAAATTAGAACATAAGCATTCCTAATTCAATAATTTCTCCCTCCCATTCACCAAGTCCTAGTAGCTATGCCAACTTTTGGAAAGGCCTAGAAGAGCTAGGCTCACCAGGTCATCTTCTGCAACATTCACACTAAGCCCTCCAGGATCATCACAAAATTGTGTAAATTTGTTTATATACTATGTAGCAATATCATTATTCTACATCTTGTTGTTTCAAAGTGTGCCTTTGAGGGCCAGTTTTCTATGATTGTTGTTATTCTCGAACATCTCTATCAGTACCT
Source organism: Pinus taeda (assembly GCA_000404065.3). NCBI lineage: Eukaryota > Viridiplantae > Streptophyta > Pinopsida > Pinales > Pinaceae > Pinus > Pinus taeda. The sequence goes on along the minus strand of APFE031519401.1, from coordinate 22,682 downwards.
TCCACATTACAAAAGGGGTTTCTTTCCCATGGAGATTTGAGACAATGTGGTCTCGCACTCCCTCCAATATTATTCCCTTTCCTTAGCTACATGTTTCATCCATTGGGCTAGGTTCTGGGCATCAGATTCCGTTGGTTTTGCAACATCTCTCTTGATGTATTCTATCAAGCCATTGTCATCAAGCACCGCCTCTGTGCAATCTTTTTGTGTAATGAAATTTGATATTCCTTCCAAGGCATATTCTAATATCAATCTATTAAATGCCATTATCCTAACTCTAAAGAGATCCTTCTATAATGAAGCTACAAACTCAAAACTCCTGAGAAACAAATTCAAAATTCCTACCCTAATATGAATCTTGCTCTGACACAATGTAGAAATATGGTGATGGAATTGCAACTTCTCAAGAAATTTTAATATAAATCAAGAGACACTATTCTAATCTCTCATTCATGGAATTCAACTCACAATTTAGAACAACAATCTCAGACATGCAATAAGAAATAAAAGACATGCACATTTTTTTTTCTAGGGGGAGCCAATTGGGAAAAACCCCTCAAGCCTCTTCGCATTAATCAAATGAATAGACATGTATTAAAAAAAATTTCCCACACTTAGTGAATAACCTATTTCTCTTCTCAATTAGAAAATCTAATCCAGACTTAGTCAATTTATGCCTCTTCTTTAGCCCCTATTTCCTTGTGCAATTCCTAGGGAATGATCCCTTGTTTTTTAAGAATTTTCTTCCAATTGATTGCAAAATTACCAAGGTTTGATCATCTCACTGTATGCAACACCTATACACTCAAACTAGTTTAAAAATACTAACACTACATAGGAATCACCACCACAGTTGGGAGTTCAAATTCTCTGCATGCACTAGTTATTTTAGGTTGATTGATCAGTTAACTGGATGATCGCTAAGTTAGATTGTTGTCCCACTGCACAATTGACTTTCCACTAGCTCCTCCAACTATCAGAACTAGTTTATTTGAATACAACTGGATATAACTTAACTGGATTACTAAAATTTAGCAATCACATATGCTTAACTAAACTCCAAGCCCTCTAACTCGAATTACTAAGCTAACTGAGTGACAAGATCCATGTCACACAAGTTAATTGCATCCAATGTGTTTGTTGATGTGGAAATTCAAATTTCCTCAATTTGACCAAGGGAAAGTCAAATTTAGACTTTCTTGCTACACTTCTCAACATGGGAGATGATTAATCTCAACTTTGACCCATTTTTCATATATTGGATAACACTTTTTTTCCATCATGCCTTGTTTTATCCCTCCTTTTCCTACATTTTTCTACCATTTATATCAATTTCATGGTCTCAACAGTTAGAAGTTTAATAAGGTGATTATTCATGATTTAAAACATTTCTCAATGAATTAGTATGCGTTTTTTTTTAATCAGTTACCGGAGAACCCACAATATGAACATTTTTAGGCATAAAAATGTTCATACTGTGGGTTCTCCGGTAACTGATTCAAAAGATACAAACCACAGATCTCTTAAATCTAGTATGTGTTTTGTGTGTAAATTTCCTTTTCTAATTGAACTTGTGTTACATCCCTGTTGGTCAGATAAATTGATCTTGCGGACAATACTAATCTCCCTAGTATCAGAAGATAGTCTAGCAACAAACAAACAAACAAATCTATCTTTCTCTAGACATATGCAATTTATAAATAAATACTATAAAGGTGTTAAGACCCTACCTTAGATCCAATGCTTGTTCGTAGTACTCATCCTTCAATCATTCAAAAGAGTTACCTTTGAGAATATGCAATCACAAACAAGCAAACATTAAATAGCACCTGCATAGCAAATATCATAAATCATGTCAATTATGGTGATCAAGGAATCCATAAAATAAACCATGAATCAACAGCTTATTGAGAAAAACAAACTTATTTATATTAACTTTGAAGGACAAGAACCTTACAACCTTTTCAGCCTTGATGTTGAATAAGCTCTTCCTGGGGTCCGAAATAGGAATTTCCTTTACTTTGACAAGCCTTGCACTCTTCCAAATGAGATCATAGAGGTATGTAATCTCTTCTCATAAAAACTCAATTAAGAAGAATAAGTTCCAACAACATTTCACCTCAAAGATATTCAGCTTCTAACCTCCCAAGTAACCAGCCCAATGCTTCTTTTTATAGTGTAGGGGAGGAGGTTACAGGTCCACCTATGAAGGGATAGAATCGTCCTTCAAAGGGATAAGCTCCTCACATCAAGGGGTTAGCTCCTTAAGGTATGTGATGTATGAACCTTAAGAGAGCAAACTTGCCACCTCAAGGTTCCTTCCAAAAGCTTCTAGAAATGACTGAAAGTGAGCTTTTTAGAATATACTCATGCCTTTTAACTTTTACAGGGTTCCGCACCTTTAACACAGAGACAGAGCGGTCAAGTGCGTAGGAGACATGACCATTAGGTGCAAGACCGCAGGTAAGACAAAGAGAAAGTGCGGAACCAGAGTTTTAACGACTTTGAGGGCTTTTCTCTTACTTTCAAGGCTTGATATGAGGAACTGATGCTTCAGACTTGCAGAGGGAAAAGTATGAGTGGTAATGAACTCACACAGATAGCAGAATGTCAAGGTGATAATTTTTAGTGCAACAGATTGCCCCCTAAAGTGCGAAGTCTGTAATAGATGAAGATAGAGTTTGTCATTTATGAAGAGTGAAGTACTTTATCATTTCAAGGATCATCCCGTGGACACCCCAGTCGGAACCTATAAAAACATTCAATGCAAAATATATATATGTAGACATATCATTGCTGAGGTAGGCATTCCTATACTTAGATCAAAACTAACTAGAAAACTAACTAAACTGTTCTGATACAGGAATGATTTTGTAATACATCAAGAGTATAGACATGTGTAGACACACTATGGGTGCAACCATCTATTTATGAATAGTCCATTGTATAATGAATAACAAAATTCCTTGCAACCTGGATGGTAGAAACTAGATCTAGGATCTTGATTTCCACTTCCCGAACTAGTATGATTCTATCCATGTGAATGAATGTGTCGAAGTTGAACATGGTAGAAACCACTTGATTACCAGCGAATGATGTGGACTGTTAACAAGTGTGAGAGAAACCACCAGTAATGTCAATGGATTTCAAAGTACTCAATACAATCCATGAAATGTGAATAAATGAGCCGAAGTTGAACATGTCATAGAATCCTTTGATCAAAGGTCAATGATGCAACCTATCATCAAAGGTGAGAAACCTGCCATTAGGGCATGCAGATTTCAAGGCACTGATGATTTCTAGATCAAATTCCTAGATAATGAGCTAAAGTCAATAGAAAGTAATCTGTCATAGGCAAGCCCACAACATGAAATCATAGATCAAGTTTTGAAGAAATATATTGGGCAGGACTGACTCAGGGATGGTCAAAATGGATGACAGATATCTTGCAGATGAATGGTTTGTTTGAACTGATCTCTTGAACACATAACGACACTGCATATGGTTTGGTGACAATTGACCCAAAGCTAATACCCAGAAACCGGCTAAAGAATTTCAATGTGGTTTGATTAACTGTCAGGCAAAGGATTTCCCAACCTAGGTGAACAAAAAGTGTTGTGTTCAAGAGTGGTTAATGGCTTTTCTAAAAAACAAAGTGTAAAAAACAGGTTCATTTTTATCTCTTTTCCCCCTACATTTCTGGCAAGTACCTTTTTATTTTTGACAAGCTTGAGGAGGATAACATTTTCTTGTTTATAAGCTCATCCTTTGAATGAGTCCAACTTATTTTAAAATTTGAACCCTAAGAAGGAGTGGTTTGTTCCTATTTAAAATTGAACAGGTCATTTACTGTTAAATTTTAACGAATCCAGTATAGGAAAAACTCGGTGTTTTTCAATTTTAGGGAGTCTGAAGAAAAACTTTAAAAAACTCCATGGGGGGTCCTTTTTCGTAAATTTGTGTCCCTCGAGCCCGAAAAAGTATAAAATAATACTCTAGAGAACCGCTTGACCATTACAATCAAGGATTACTTTACATCATTAGTGGTTCCGATCCGAAAAAGTAAAAAAGTGATCGAGGACATGTAATTTCGTAACCAGTATCGAACCTAAAACGACAAAATTCAGGCGACCTTTTCATATTTATACGGTCAGAAAAGAGATAAAAGTGGACCGCCTTTTTATTCCGTTTAACGAGTTAAAAGGGAAAAACTCAACAATCTTTTCGTATTTTACAAGTCAGAAAAGAGCTTAAAGAAGACTTGTCCGAGAGGAACGAGTGGTATAAAGGGTAGCAACTGGTTTCGGAAATGGTGGAACTACTCAAAACATGTAATGGTTAAGAGGTTATCTAATAAAACCACTCATTGTTGCAGTCCCTCAGGAAAGGAAAAACAACCAAGTGAAAGCATATGATCAGCCAAAGAGATGGTGGCGATGGAATGAAAACAACCAAGGCTCATCTAACATAATTTAGCGGACAAAAATGGCGATCATGAGATGTAAATCGGGTACAGGTTCATTTTTACACAAGCTTGAACCATGGAGAACTCTGCTTGGATTCAGTTTCATGTTTACACAAGCTTGAAATGAAAAACTATGCTTGTTATAAGTCCGCATGCCCCCAGCATAATGACTCAAATCGAAGTACATGCCCCCCAAGCTTCATTGCATTCAATGAAGTGGATGGAAAGAAAGTTCACTTTCGAGACCTTGGAAAGAATCTACTTGAATTTTATGAGATCTCAATCAAAAACTCGATTTGGAAAGGGAGTTGTTTCATTTTTTAATGAGGTTTACACAGGAAAAGAACTATCCTTAAAACCCTTGTTTCATTTTTTAATGAGCTTCACACAAGACAAGGAACTATGCTCAAAACCCTTAATTCATTTTTTAACGAACTTGACACAAGACAAGGAACTATGCTCAAGACTCCTTGTTTCATTTTTTTACGAGCTTGACACAAGACAAGGAACTATGCTCCAGACACCCGGTTTCATTTTTTAATGAGGTTGAAACAGGAACAAACTATCCTCGACATCCGATTTAATTTTTTAAGGAGGTTGACACAGGAAAAAACTATCCTCGAAACATTCGGTTTCATTTTTTAACGAGGTTGACACAGGAACAAACTATCCTAGAAACCCTTGATTCATTTGTTAACGAGCTTGACACAAGACAAGGAACTATGCTCAAAACACTTGGTTTCATTTTTTAATGAGGTTGACATAGGAACAAATTGTCCTCGACCTTGATCAGGAATCAAAAAATGACTGTACAACCTGATATGAAATTTCAAAGGGACTCAAAGGCATCATGCCATCAAATGAATCCACCTCAGAATTAGAAGGTACGATCTGAGGATCATCAAAAGTAACAGTACTCGATGAAATCATATGAATATTTGCAATAGAAGGTGATACGTTAGGAGGAGGGAAGGAAAACTTTCCCAGTAAACCAAAATCTTTAATCAAACCTACGCCAACATCCTTGTAAGGGATAGTTGTTTTACCGATGTGCTAAACACTATCTATAGAGGCTAGGTCGGATGAGAAATAAGTTAGCTGGTTTATCATAACGATCTTCGCATTATGAGGAATCTTGATAAGCCGAAAGACTGATGAAACAATAGAAGTAATAGCATAAGACCAACTGCGACCTAGGAGAAGGTTGTAATCTAGAGGGGCATCAACCACTTCCACATCTAGATTTACGATTTTGCTTTCGACCCCTATAGTTGAATCCTACAAAATACCAAAAGGATGGAACCCTCGGCCATAAAAATCCTTTAGAATTGTTGAAGACTGGTTGAATGTGGGAGAACCAAGTGATCTCCAACACTGGATCGACATAATACATGTAGAAGCCCCTTCATCAATCACAGTCTGAAAGCAAGGTCTATTTTTGACTAAAACTGGAATCTGGAAAGCCATTTGATGAGGTAGGCGGGGTGTACTATTCTCTAAATCGAAGATTATTAGGTTCGGATCCTGAATATCAATAGCTCCTATAGCAGACAATAGTAATTTACACTGTGTTGGGCATGATTGCAGCACTTCCAAAGCCGACATTACCGAAGGGGAAATAGCTAAGTCTTCAACAATGTTATAATTCTGAGCAGCTCTCGCATGTGGATTGAAAGATGATTTCTGAAATATACCTTTAGCAGGTGGTTTGATTACTAAGTCAGGGTTGGGTTTCTCAATCTGTAGCGGATCAAAACCAAGACGAGGTGTATTTGATGTGTTTGAATTAGAAGATTATGCTTCTTTACCATCAACAGGATTTTTACTACCATAATATTGTGATCACGTCGCAATCCTGACATGAGACATCATCATAATGGGTTCTTCTAAGGCATTCAAGGAAGAAGCAACCATCTTACTATCTTGAGTAGGAAAATGATCCTTCAAGACAGTAGGCATTTGAGAACCTTTAACAAATTTTGAAACCTCTGCTCGATGTGGGCATTCTGTGGTAAAATGATCCTCGTCACAAATGAAACAAGGATAGAGAGGTTTATATTTTTCGTCAGTAGATTCATTTTTATTTGTTTTATCTTTTGAATTTTGTTTTTTTTTCTTCTTCCCCTTCTCTTTACTACCGGATTTGGTCGTAGATGAATACATGACATGGATGATGGAAGAAACTTCAGTGGAAGAATCTCCTTTCGAGGAAACAGGTAAAGTTATTGTAGGAGAAGAATTCTTTGAAAAATTTCTCTTACTTTTAGTACTAACTGAACTAATCATACCATCAGCAGCATGAGACCCTAAAGGAGCTACAGTTATTTTACCGTGTTTTGGAAGATCAGGGATTTTTTGATGCAAAGTACCTGATTGTTTATAAATGAGGTCAAGGCACTGAGCCTGAGAAATGACTTGCTCTTCAGTGACCACTGCTCCCTTAGCTACATCTTAAGTGATTTTTGGTAACAATGATTTAATGAACCATTCCGCTAAAATTTGATCTCGAATGAAAACTTTCACTAAATGCCTTCTACATCGCCATTCATGAATATGATCAGAAATATATGTGGACGTGGATTGTTTTAGTGAAGTTAATAGTTTTGTGCCATTGTCGTATCTGACAGGCAACTGAAAATGAGCCTCGTGGTAACTCAATGGCTAACTGATTGAAATTATAAAAAGAACCTCGTGGTAACTCAATGTACCATTTGGCAACTAGACCAATAAGAGTTCGTTGAAAAATACACAATCGAATTGAATCGTCAATGATTGAATTATATGTACACCAAAGGTGATAAGTCATAACATGATTTGATGGATCCTCTCCTGACTTACCTTCAAATTTCGGGATATCACTGGGCAACTTATTAGGGATTGGCAGCCAATACGGAAGATAGTAAATCAAATCGTTCGTAAGGCACGACAAATCAGGTAAATACAAAGTTGCAATAAATGGTAACTGATGATTAGGGTCACGAAAACCTTGAGTAATGAGACCAGCTCTAGTAGGAGAATATCCAAGATAACCTGGAATTGGATTTGCATTAGGAATGTTATAACCTCCCGGGAAATCAAGATTAACTGGACCAAACTGGGGTTGTTGAGGCTGTTGATAAGTATAGCTAGGATATGGTTGATACTAATAAACTGGGTTTTGTATAGTAGGACCAAATTGATACTATCCCTAGTACGGTTGATAAGTGAATTGCAGTTGACTTGTGACAATCGTACTTGGACTAGCTTGTCCTGTAGGCATCTAGACCGAAGTCTGAACTGTAGGTCCTGATTGTGGCACAGAGACTTGAGGAGTTTGTACTAATGACGGGATAGTAGAAATCAGAGCCACAGATACTCCGGAAATAGGTGTGGTAGGTTGAACGGAAGTTGCAGCAGTTGCAATAGTAGTTGAGGTGGAGTCTGAGGTGAGCTAGGCCCAGGCTGCTGATCTAAACCAGGTGCAGGGTGTTAGAGTCGGTCTGGTCAGTCCTCCATCGGAGATCAAAACTCTTTATGCATTTCATTTTTAGGTGTCCCACTCCATTCACCCAGCTACATTCCGCTAGGGGCATGCCATAATCTGACGGAGAAGGTCATGCTAGTCATTCCCCCTCATGTCTGGCTCCTGTTGGCTTAGGTCTTTTGTTAATAATCACCAAAGTCCATGACAGTCAAGGTCTGGTCCTTTAAAGGAAAAATGTCATTTTCGATGTTTAGGTCTAGGGATTCATCAATTTGGTCTTTGAACATGTCCAGTAAAGCCATGCAGGCCAAAGTGAGGCCCTTACACAGTTATGATTCAGAGAGCTTCATCGTCATGTGGATAGATTTCGACTCTTCTTCAAAACTCTGTTTTGAAGAAAAGTCAAACAGTGTCATTTATGACAAAATTTTCAAAAAATTCGTCAGTTGATTTCTTCAGATGTAGTCATGGTTTTTGTGGCCAAATGTCCTGTCATGCCATCCCTACAAAGAGTGCCGCAAATTTCATCATTTGAGCTAAAATTTCAAAGGGAAAGTGAAAATCAGTGTGTTTTAAAGTCAATGAAAAGTGTCAAAACACAACATTAGAAAAATGGGTTTTCGAGGAAGCAAAAATTTAACCCATCACTTCCAAGGCTATATATACAAGTTTTCATCAAAATCAAAGTCATTATGCTAATCCAAGCCTCAGATAAACGTTGCAAAGGGCATGAGTGTGCATCGTGCATGTTTGAGTGAGTTAGAGCCAGTTTCAAGGAGCGGTGCATATACTCAGGGGTGCGGCGCACACAGAGAGCGCAGCATACACAGATCCAGCCCGCAGTTCAAATTTTCCAGGGGCACGACGTACACCTAGGGCGCAGCGCACTGGGTTTTGCATGTGGCGCACACAGACCAAGGGTCGAAACAAGGCCAAATCACCTCCAAATTTTTGTGAAGCCCATCAAATTGAAAGGTAGGCTCTCTAACATCATTTGTTCATCAAGTTTTATAAATGATATGGTGTTTTATAGTAATGTTTGTATGCAACCAAATTCATAAAATCAACCACAAGAAATCACCAAAAACCATGATGGCTAGGGTTGCTAAGGTGTGGTGTTAGTGCCAAGGTTCCATTTCACCCCTCATTTTCCCTCACCTACCATTTTTTCCTACCCCCCTTTTCTCATTTTCCCTATTATCCCTACCCTAAAATACTACCAAACCCTCTCCCCTATCCCTCCACTCTTTGGTCAACCTAAAATCCCAAACCCTACCTTGTCAAAACCCCAAACCCTACCCTATCAAAATACCCAAACCCCTCCCATATCCCTAAACTAATTTCTGCCTATAACCCCTATTCCCATCACATTACTCCCATCCTAATACTCCCTTTTTCATTGTTCCCCTTGGTGATAGATATCACAAAGGCACCCAGCCTCACGCCATCATCAAAGGTCAACCTAGGTACACTACACACAGCAGTCATGACATCACAGCATTCGTCAGAGTATGAGATGGAAACACAAAGTGACTCATCCTCATAAGAGCAGGCTCCTAGGAGACATCACAAGAGTGGCAAACAAGTCAGGGATGAGCCCACTACCCTCACTGAATTACAAGCATGCCCTCTTGCCATGTCATGTTTCTAGCACCTAGCATGTTTTGAATTTTGTCAAAGGGTGGCAAATGTTAGAGTTCATCATGAGTTGGCCCATCTATTTGTGCTTCATCTACATGGAGGTGAGTCTATCTTGGTCGAGGTCACTTTCACATTGACACCCGAAACTATATCAGTGGCAACAGGTACCCCAAATGTTGGAGAATAGTGGCATAAGAAGAAGAAGATAGATAGGCAACACTATGAGCCTTACATCAAGGCCAGATTCTTAAGTCAGCTCACAAGAGTCTTTCCCTTCAGATACTTGAAAGATGAGTATGCTCCACTCATGAGATTGATCATGAAATACTTCAGCTATGAGGGGAGGTTCTCTCGACTATATGCCTATCGCATACGGTTGCTCATGCACTTTACCAGGGTGAGGATGATGAACCCCCTGTTTTTCATATGCAAGAACATAGAGAGGATGATGCTGCATAAGACCCCTCAGCAGCAACTTAACAATGTGTATCACTTTGCTCTTATCCGGATTTTAGTAGATCATCAGTTGGGATTGCAGGGCATTGCTTGGGAGGACTTCATCTCCCGTGACTTCTTCAGCACATCACAGGTACTATCAGATCCAGAGCAGGATATGGGTGGTCCTTCTCATTAGTATGAGCACCATGAGACCACTACCATGCCAATTTTTGTTACATATCAGAGAGGCAGTAGGCACTTGTTTGCAGCAGTAAAGCGAGTGTTGTCCCCACCCAGGGTGGAAGAGGCCTCGCTTCTGGCATCAGCAACACAGGTACTGGACAAGGGCAAGAGGCCCGTGCATGATGAGGGGCCATCCAGTGAACAGGAGACCGATGTCATCCTCATTCAGGATGATGAGGCAAAGGCGGAGAATTCCCAACTTAGGATGACCATTTAGGAGCAGAACACGGAGATCCAAGACTTGTCACTAAATGTGGAGAAGGCCAGATGGATCATCAGGTATCTGGAACAGAGGAACAAGCAGCTTGAGGACCAGCATGCAATCATGGAGCTGCAAAGAATCCGTGGGAATCAACAAGCTGCCCAGCAAAGGAGGATCAAGCTCACTACCTTGGAGCAAGAGATCAACAATGTCCCTAAGTCATGGCTAGAGCGGATCAATATCCACCTAGAGAGACTTCTAGAGAAGGCCAACAAAGACAAAACCATACTAAGGAGGATGGCTTGTCATTACAGGGCATGGAACATGAGTGCCAAGGCCTGGATAAGGAGCTTGAAGGCCAAATTGAGCAGAGCAACAAAAGAGGAAAAAGAGCAAGATCGGCTTTGAATCTTGGCTGAAGCTTCTGTGGCCTAGGATAATGCCTCTTAGAGAACCTCTAGCCCAAATTTCAAGAAATTTGGGACAATTTTGGTCACATGGTAATTTTTTGGTCACAACACAGGTTTTTTCTCCAGTGGCACAACGCGTAGGATTGGGAGCTCCAAATGAGAAATGGTTTGCATTTTTGGATTCAACATGCAAAATCATGACTACTAGCACTTGGAGCAAGAAATTTAGGCATGATTTGAGTCTCCAAGAGGTCAAAAACACCCAAAAAATGGCCTCACTACCCCTATTTTGACACATAGGAAGCAGTCTTGGGAGAATGAAGATTTGGAGGTGCAAATGAGCTCCCAATTCAAAAATTCCACTTGGCTTGGAAAGTAGACAGGACAAGCTTTCCAACGAGCACACTTGAGTACATTTTTGACTCCTTCAAGTTCCTCAAAAATGGCCTCAAAGTGGTGCGACGCATACAAAAAGGGCGCAGCGCATATAGGAAAAAAGGCCCAGAATGCCTCTGTTTCGCGAAATTTCGCTTCCCGACTTTTTGTAAGTGGGCCCACTCATATGTACTTCAGTTTTTCGGCACCTAAGGTGGTTTTAAAATTATTTTCACTCCATATGGTCAGTTATCCAAGTGGCAAAGTAAGGCAAAAGGCCACCCAAGCCATTTTTCATGTTTGTGGCACTACACCTGTAGCTGATGTTTGGCTCTCCACCTTCATTTTGTAATGATTCAAGT
>APFE031519396.1:0-11248 GCA_000404065.3 Pinus taeda | reverse complement strand
GAGTTTGGTAACTTTTTTTAAAGTGTTTATTAAAAGAATTTAGTAAAGTGTCCCTCAAACCTGAACCCTAATAATTTTACAACTTTTTAGCAAGTGTTATGTAAGTTTTTTCTAAATGTTTATTAAAAGAATTTATGAAGTGTTACAAGACCTAGACACTAAGCCCTAAACCCTAAACCCTAAACACTAAGAATTTTATAACATTTAAAAAATGTTTTGTAACTTTTTTAAGTGTTTATAAAAACAATTTACAAAATTCTTGTGAACCCTAAGCCCTAAACCTTAAGAATTTTATAACATTTTAAACCCTAAACCTAAACCCTAAGCATTCAATGACATTTTAACAAGCTTTTTGTAACTTTTTTTGAAGTGTTTATCAAAAGAATTTACTAAAATGTTATAAACCCTAAATCCTAAACTACAACCATTTTATAACTTTTTAAACCCAAAACCATAAAATCTAAATCCTAAGTATTTTATAACATTTTAACAAACATTTTCTTACTTTTTTTAGTGTTTATTAAAATAATTTTTGTAACATTTTTAAGTGTTTATTAAAATCATTTAATAAAGGGTTATAGCCCTAAACCCTAAACCCTAGGATAAAAGGTTAATTTAAAAACTTCACATAAGAGACCTAGAATACATATTAAATATTGCATTGCATGCACAATATAGAAGCTCAAATGACCATGATAATGATTAGCAATAAATAATGGCTATCAAACTCTCACCATAAATCATAAAAAGCTTAAAAGTATAAAAAAATATTGGTTTAACCTTTAATTTTTTTTTTAAGTTATCTAATCATATCTCTTCATTACTCAAATAATTTTAAAAGAGATATTTATAAGAGACTATTCTTTTTATTATTTATTTTAAGATAAGTTTTTTGAATAATTTTCATGGTACTCATGTTTTCTGTTATAATTAAAATTGCTTTTACAAGAGATCTTTTGAAATCCACTAGCTACTTCAAAGTAAAATGTAATTGAATACATTGAAAATATGTAGATAGACTAAATATGACTATTCAAAAGATTACCAACTACAACACAACCTAACCACACCAACCTTATCTCAAATCACACCAAAATTATCTCAACTTTGAGACATTTAAATGCAGCTTCTTGAAATGGTCAAGAAAAATGATTTTTCCACATTTGTTGGTAGTTGCTTCTATGGAATATTTGGTTCAGTGAAATGGTCAAGAAGATTGATGTTTCCACATTTTTTGGTCATTTCTTCCATGAAAATTTTGGTTTTAGTGAAATGGTAAAAAATTTGGTGTTACCACATTTGTTGGTTATTTCTTTAGTGTTAAACAAATTAAAATCTATACAATTACTTTATAGGCAATGTTTGTAGATATTGGTAAAATTGTTAAAGTAATATGAGAAAAGGTGGAACCATAAAAACCAAGATAATGAACAATAACCTTTCTTGATGAGATCTTATTCCAAAACCCTTGAAGCAGCTTAGTTACTAACACGTTCAAGAATTACTTTCCATTCTCAACATTTAAAGACAATTTTATACTAGAATAATTACCTACTCTTTGCAATAATGAGACTTGTTTGTAATTTAAAAAAAAGACAGATTATAAAAAGTAAAATTATAAAAGTAAAATTCTAATTCCCCTTAAGTAAATCAACCATTCCAATATATGTATAAGTCAATGATAGTAATTAAACTGAAAAAAATGAAACTCTACACTTTCTTTACACCAACTCTCTTCATAGAGTTGCAAAGGTTGGATCATGCTTATGCTAGATTCATAGCATTTTAATTATTTTAAACGCCGTAGGAAGCAACAACATTGTGGTCCACATAAAACTTTTGAATTTGAAAACGTTGGGAGATGACCATATTTTATATTTGTCGATGACCATTTGTCATAGATGTCCTTGATGTCTATCAACTATCTAACTGACTCTGGAATCTACAATGGATAGAGTCGTGCCTGCTACCTTCTTGTTCCCGTACCACGTGAAAGTTACGGGCAGGGTTTCCGGCGGTGAAAGTTTCCGACCACAAACAATTTCTGATATTAGTCTATGTAAACGGAGGCCGAGAGGTGGGCCTGATCGGGCCACTTAATCGGATGCCAAGAGCCTGCAATCGGGATAAGGGTTGCCCGGATATATACACTTCCCATGTCTTTTTTTGTTTCCGTTACTTCCCACGCCTTTTAAAGGTTTCCATCAACTCCCAATTTTCATAATTTCCATAATATATCACGCCATTATCAGAGTGTCATTATCAGAGTGATAGATTGTTTTTTTTAATATAACAAACTCCACGATGACGTTTATGTTGTACACGCTCCCATAAATACTGGAGTGTAATAAACTTCATGATCATGTTTTTGTTGTAGACGCGCCCATACATAGTGGAGTGCAATATGCTGTTTTTGTTAGATAATATAACGAACGCGAACCGTACCGTACATTGGCAGACTGTAACATGTCGCTTTTTTGTCAGAGTTTATAACAAACTACACGCGCCTACTACTGGGCATAAATCTCTTTGAAGGTTCAATGAATACTGGGCATAATTATAACAAACTTGACCTATAACGAACACGAACGAACCGGGCATTGTCAGAAAAGAATATACTCTTTCTTGTTAGAGCTTATAACAAACTACACTCGCTCACTACTTAGCATAAATTCGTTTGAAGGTTCAATATAATGGACAAAAGATATTGGTATAAAGTGTTGTATAAATTTTTTGACTTGTTACAATACTGGTAAGGCTTCTCGTGTGATATAAATCCTTTGACATGTCACAACTATTCATGTGCACGTTAAATTCTTCCATGTGATTCGTTTTCTTAAGTGACAAGTTTGACAAGCTTCTCAATGAGACAATCTTCACGTATTACAGGTAAAGGTATGATTGTTTAATATTTCAAATTTAATTTTTTTTTAAAGCAGCGAGACCAGTAGGCTTTGGAAGAAGGCTAAAAAATAAAGAATATGACTATGATGGTTGGGATGGGTGGGAACATCATGTTTGAAATGAATTTTTATTATTTATAAGCTTTAGCATGTGATGTTGATATAATATTTTTGTTGGAGACTGTTTATGGAATTTTTTTTTTATAACACACCAATTATATTAGCTTTTTAACGCTAGTTGTAGGTATTTAAATTTGAATTTTTTTTTTTTTTTTACAATTGTTTCACATTCTTGAAAGTGCAAAAAAGTAAAAATAGCCATCTAATTGTAAAATTTAGCAAATATTAATTACATTATTGAAATTTAAAAGAAACAAAAAGTGAAGAGCAATATTTGGAAAGAAGAAAATAATTTACATTCTTGAATATATATATATCAGCTCTAAACCCAATTCTTTTCTTGAATTTAAGAAGTATTATTTAGATTTTTGAAACATAAAAACTTAACACCTAAATTTAGAAAGGATAATTCTAATTGCATTTTGGAATCTTTTAAAAATAAAATTTAAAAAAGCTAAAATGATTCTGAAAAAAAAAAGTTAAAAAACTATTGGTAAAATAAAAAAATACATGAATTGCTTTCATGAAAGTGCGCAGAAAATGCACAAAGTTAATGGGTAAATTTAAGAGTTGAATCTCTATATAGCGGCCCAAGCCATGGACGTTCTCTGAAACATTATCTACACAACATCTGAATGACATCTCCAATAATGAGAATGAATTTACATAATTATGAATAAGCAAATAGAATTAGTATTTTTTGTGATATAGTAAAATTGTTAAAATAAAATTTAAAGATAGTTTGTTTAATAGCAAAAATCCCTATTAAAATTTGTATGGATTAATAGTATTATTCTTTAATAAACCAAAAAATTCATATGGATTTGTATAAATAGTATTTTTTAATTAATAATAAAATAATTAATTTTATATATTTTTTTAAATTAATCTTAGATTAGAAAAAATTTGAATGCTTACATTATACAACTAAATTATTTATCTCAAATTTATTGATAATTTTTTTTCAATATTTTTAAGGGTTTCAAAACCCTAGACATTTAAAAAACCCTAGATACTAAATCTTGGAGGGCTATCTTTGAAATTACTAATTATAATAAACTTATTATTAGATATTCCTCTTCATTGCACTATATATTAATTATTTCTCTTCCCTTTCACCACTATGACCACTATAATATCCAATGTAATATGTGTCCCTTAAACAAAAGCCATTATCAATGCCAAAAAATTGAAATGTCCCATAACCCATATAACCCCTAATTTAGGGTGATCACTAGTACTCTTAGAGATTTGTAAAGCCTTCCACAATGGGGCCTCTTACCACTATTACCATTAAGAAAATGACATTGATTACTTTATAATCCTTAACATAGTAACTCTAAAATTAGGTAAATTATAGTGCACTATGATCTTTAACACAATGATTTCTAGAAACTATGCACCCTAGTATGGTGCCACGATAAAGGCATTGTAACTCTAAAAGTCATAGTACACATCAACTTTAATACTTAGCATATTAACTATAACTTATATATACTTAAAGTGCCTTGACATAGTGAAGATAAAGGTGAATCAAGTGTAGTTCCTTCAAATTAAATTCCATGAAAAGGGAATATAAAAAATGTTGTATTATGCACATGAGATTTTGACCATTGACATTGACCGAAAAGGCATTTTATGGGATTCAATATATGGTAATGATATTGATGAGTACTCATAATTATCCCATTATATGATATGATAATGGCCTATATTTTTTAGATAACTTGAGGCCTTAATGTTTGTGTGTCAAGCCCATTTTAGCTATTATGCTTACGATTTCACAACATTAATTTTGTGTATATCAGATTTTATAAAACAATATGATATTTTCCACTTTATCGCTCGATGCACTAAAATTAACAAAGTATAGATATGTTTTTCCAAATTTAATTATATGTATTGCAATGTTTATTGGATTCTACAAAAATACCAAAATTGATGGCTTCCACAAGGTACACATTCTGATTATCATTACTTTTTCCCTATTTCTGAGTAGAAATCTGAATTGTCCTGGGAGGTAGTATAGATAAGTTCTAATTGTTGCTTCAGTGTATCTAGAAAGATCTGCCAAATTCACTAAAGTAAATGTTTTGAGGATTTTTCTTATATTATTTTTTAGCATTCAATTTTTAAGTGTATGTCTCGATTTTCAATTGCAGAAAGTGTTTTTGTCTTGCATAAAAAGATGATTAGAGAAGTGGAACATATCAACTAAGAACTATAGCCCAAAAGAGAAATTACCTCATTCGAAAGAGAATAAACTAAGAAAGAGATGATAGAATTAATGTGATTCTTATTATGATGAGGAGCTAATGGAGACATATATTGATATCCCTACTATCATAAAAATTGTAAGGGTTACTTCTATAACATCCTTCTCTAAATTTGGAGTAAACATATTGGGCTACATAATTTGTTAGCATGTATTAAATGATAGAAGTGATTGTAGGAAGTAGAATCATTATCTGATGCAACAACATCCAAAAAAATCTTTGAAGAAATTTCAACACACTAGCCATAGATGTTATAGGCACTGTAGTTTTCCTAGCTCAAACAACATGGCTCGAGTGAGAAAATTGTCACTTAAGTTAAGCTATAAAAGATTCAGAAGATTCCTTAAGAACGATGGAATTGCAGCATTGAGGAAATTGGAGAAAATATTTAAGACTTGCAACTCTAGTAGTTGGTTGAAGGTGGCATGGATCGAACAATTCAAGTTATTTCTGGAGTGATCTAGATGCTTATCGCTTGAAATCTCAGAGACAATGTCTAATAATAAGAGTCATCCATGGCTAAGATTGTGTGATAAACCCAAATTATGGAGGTTAACTCTTATTCTCAATTGCACGGGACTACTACTTGAATCATTGATGTAATTTCAAATATATGTGTTGATTTTTAATTAGAGTGAGGTAAGCCATGATGACAGTCTACTATTTGTTGGGATGAACAGTCTCTTCCCAACCCAACTTGATAGCAAGAAATGTTTGGTGTAGTGATTATCCAACTCCTCATAGAGTCATCTTAAGTTACTTATTGTTTCCAAAGTTTCATTAAGCAGTTACCGAAAATATTATTTTTAAATTTCCATTAACAATTTTGTCTACAACATTGTGATTTCCATGACAAAACATCCAACCTAACACGCAAGAGTTTACTTGAGTTAAAATATTCACTTCTTGGAGATAAGGTTTCATGTGTTAATTTGAAATACATTTGAAATAGTTAGTCATTTAATATTCGTATAAAACTAACAGACACTAATATAAAATATCTCATTATATATTTATCTAAATTAATTTATAATCTAATATTATTTTCTCCAAATATTGACAAAGATATGATCAAAACAGATTTGAGGGCAGTCGACCACTAAGGAGATCAGGTAGGGAAATTCAATTGCCAGCAAGGTATAGGGATCATGGTCTTATAACTAGTATGTTAACTGTTGTTGAAAAATCTAATTATAAATAAGAAAGTCAATATGATGAGTGGAGAATATCCATGGAAGAGGAATATGAGTCAATACTTAAGAACAAAAATTAGGATTTAGTTGAACTACTTGAAGGCAAACAATGGTACTATAGACAAATGTAAACCTAGGTTGGTGGCAAAGGGTTATTCACAGAAGGAAGGCATCGATTATGAGGAAACCTTCACCCATGTAGCTAAATTAAACACAATTAGAATGATAATTGATTTAGCTACTATAAATCATTGGATGATACACAAAGTAGATGTGAAACATGTTTTCTTAAATGGTGAATTGAAAGAAGAAGTGTATTTAATCCAACCTAAGGGGTTTGTGAAACAATGGAGGAACATTTAGTCTGTAGATTGAGAAAAACATTATATTGTTTATAACAGGAACCGAGGTCATGGTATGATAAAATTGATTCATTTTTCCTGCACCATAGTTATAAGCAGAGAAAGAATGACCCTACTATGTATATTGTGTTTGATGAAAATGGGGCAAATTATTTTTCTTTCTTTATATGTAGATGATATTATTCTTATAGAAAATGGATATGATCTCATTAAAGAAATCAAAATTTAGATGTTAGAGGATTTTGATATGGCAAACCTTGGAGAGTTACAGTATTATTTGGGTCTTGAAGTCTGGAGGGACTCTGGATAGACTCTTTTGTCTCAAGGAAATTATGTGAGGAGCCTATTTAAAAATTTCAACATGTATCACTCAAAATCTTCCTTAGTGTTGTTACAATAGAATCTTAAACTCCATAATGATGATGGCTCTAAGCAGGTGGAAGTGGTGGTGGAGGAAGAGTGGAGGTGGAGGAAGGGTGGAGGTGGTGGTTGAGGTGGAGGAGGAGGTGAAGGTTTACATGGAGGTTTAGGTGGATGAGAAGCAGGAGGAGGAAGAGGAGGAGGAGGAGGAGGAGGAGGTGGAGGAGGTGGAGGCGGTGGAGGAGGTGGAGGTGGAGGAGGAGAAGAACAAGGAGGAGGAGTAGAGGGTGGATGAGGTGGAGGTGGAGTTGTAGGTGGTTGCGAATAAAGAGGTGGAGGAGGAGGACAAGGAGGAGGGAGAGGTAGAGAGAAGGTGGAGGAGGAGGTGAAGAAGGTGGTGGAGGTGGTGGCGGTCGATGAGGAGGTGGAGGAGGAGTAGTACCAGGAGGAGGCAGATGTAGAGGTCGTGTAGGAGGTGGAGGCACAGGAGGTGGAGAAGTAGCTGGAAGAAGAGGAGGAGGTAGAGGCAGAGGTGATGGAGATGGTAGAGGTGGAGGTGGTGGAGGTGGTAGAGGTGGAGGTGGTGGAGCAAGAGGGTGTGGAGGTGGGGGAAGAGGAGGTGGTGGAGGAGGAGGAGGAAGTGGTGGTGGTGGAGGAAGAGGAGGAGGAGGATGTGGTGGTTGTGGAGGTGGTGGTGGAGGTGGAGTTGGAGGAGGTGGTAGAAGATGAGGAGGAGGACGGGAAGGCCCTGGGGAGGTGGAGGTGGAGGAGAGGAGGAGGAAGAGGGGTGGATGTGGAGGAGGAGGAGGAGGTGTTGGAGGTGCACGATTAGATGGTGTAAGTGGAGGTGGAGATATGCAAGTTAATTTAAGATTCATGTCTTAAATTCAAATATTAGATTGTTAGTCTCTTCTCCACAGTTGGAAATGAAAGATATAGTCTCATGAATCTAGAACATATCTCTTCACATACATCATATCTTACTATTAAATGATAAGTAATTCATTTAGGAAACCCTAAACCCTAGACCGGAAACCCTCAACCCTAAAACCTAAACCTAAACCATAAGCCCTCAAGCCTAAACCCTAAACACTAATTTTAATTTTAATATTTTAAAAAGTGTTTTATAACTTTAATGTTATAAATCCTAAACCATAAATGCTGAACCTGAAACCCTAAAACCTAAACACTGAACCTGAAACCCTAAATCCCAAACTGTAAACCCCAAAGGGTAAACCCTAAACACTAAGAATTTTATAGCATTTTAGAAAGTGTTATGTAAACCCTAAACCCTAAACCCTAAACCCTGAGAATTTTATAATAGTTTAAACCGTAAACCATAAAGAGAAAACCCTAAACCCCAAAACCTAAACCCTCAACCCTATATCCCAAACCCCAAACCCTACACCCTAAACCGTAAACCCTAACCATTTTATAGAATTTTACAAATTGTTTTGTAACTTTTATTTAAGTGTTTATTAAAATCATTTACCAAAATTTTGTAGACCCTAGACACTAAACCCTAAACTTAAATCCAAAACCCCAAACCCTAAACCCCAAACCCTAATCATTTTATAACATTCCAAAAAGTATTTTGAAACTTTTATTTAAGTGTTTTTTAAAATCATTTGATAAAGTCTTATAACTCCTAAACCCTAGCATCTAAACCCCAAATCCTATACCGTAAATCATAAACCCTAAAACCTAAACCTTAAACCCTAAACCACAAACTGTGAATGTCAAACCCTGAACCCTCATCATTTTATAACATTTTAAAAATCATTTTGTAATTTTTATTTAAGTGTTTATAAAAATAATTTACTAAAGTGTTATAAACCCTCAACTATAAACTGTAAACCACAGATGCTAGACCCTAAACCCTAAACTCTAAACCTGAAACCCTAAACCCAAAACGCTAAACCATAATAGTTTTATAACATTTTAAAAATCATATTGTAACTTCTATTTATGTGTTTATTAAAATAATTTTCTAATGTTTTATAAACCCTAAACCCTAAACTCTAAACACTGAACCCCAAACCATAAACCCTAAATCCTAAACACTAAGAATTTTATAACATCTTAAAAACATATAACTTTTATTCAAGTGTTTATTAAGAGGATTTACTAATGTCTTATAAACCCTAGACTCTTAACCCTAAACCGTAAGCAATTTATAATATTTTAAAAAGTGTTTTTTAACTTTTATTTAAGTGTTTATTATAAGAATTTACTAAAGTCTTATCAACCCTAAAACCTAAGCATTTTATAGCATTCTAAAAAGACTTTTGTAACATTTACTTAAGTTTTTATCAAAATAATTTACTAAGGTCTTTTGAACCATAAACCCTAAAGCTTAATAATTTTATAACATTTTAAACCCTAAGCATTCAGTGACATTTTAAAAACCTTTTTGTAATTTTTTGAATTTTTTATGAAAAGCATTTACTAAAATTTTATAAACCATAAGTATTTTATAACATTTTAAACCCAAAACCATAAACCCTAAAGACTAAACTTTAAAACCTAATTATTTTATAACATTATCAAACGTTTTATTACTTTTTTTTAAGTGTTTATTAAAATCATTTACTAAAGTGTTATAAACCCTAAACGATGAGAATTTTATAGAATTCTAAATCCTAAACCCTAAATCCTAAGCATTTTATAACATTTGAACAAGTGTTTTGTAACATTTTCTTATGTTCTTATTAAAAGAATTTATCAAAGCGTTATAAATACCAAACCCTAAACCATAAACCCTATCCGTAAAAACTACGAATTTTATAACATTTTAATATAACTTTTTGTAACTTTTTAAAGTGTTTATTAAAAGAATTTAATAAAGTATTATCACCCTAAACCCTCAACCCTAAGGATTTTATAACATTGTGACAAAGTTCCGTAATTTTTGTTTAACTTTTTATTAAAATAATTTACTAAAGTGTTATAAACCCTAAACCCTAAACCTTAAACACTAAACCATAAACCTGAAACCTGAAACCCTAAACCCTAAATCCTAAAATTTTTATGATCTATTAAAAATAAATTTGTACTTTTATTTAAGTTTTTATTAAAAGAATTTACTAAGGTGTTATAAACCCTAAACCCTAAACCGAAAGCATTTTATAACATTTTTAAAATTGTTTTGTAACTTTTATTTAAGTGTTTATCAAAGGAATTTACTAAATTGTTATAAACCTTAAATCATACACCCTAAAACTTAAACCCCAAAACCTAAACTCTAAACCCTAAACCTGAAGTCCTAAACCCTAAACCACAAATCTTAAGAATTTTATAATAGTCTACGAAGAATTTTGTAGCTTTAATTTAAGTGTTTATTAAAAGAATTTACTAAAGTTTTATAAATCCTAAACCATAAAAAAAACACCCTAAACACTAAACACAAAAACATAAACCCTAAACATCAAAACGTAAAACCCAAATCCTAAACCCCAAACCCCAAACCTAAACATTCAGTGACATTTTAACAAGTTTTTTGTAAAAAATTTTGAAGTGTTTATTAAAACAATTTACTAAAATGTTATAAACCCTAAATCCTAAACCGTAAGCATTTTATAACATTTTAAACCCAAAACCCTAAGCCATAAAGCCTAAACTCTAAACCCTAAGTATTTTATAACATTTTAACAAGCGTTTTCTTACCTTTTTAAAGTGTTTATTAAAATCATTTACTAAAGTGTTATAAACCCAAACCCTAAACAATGATAATTTATAGAATTTTAAATCCTAGACCCTAAAGCCTAAGCATTTTATAACGTTTTAACAAGCATTTTGTAACCTTTTTTATGTTCTTATTGAAATAATTTATCAAAGTGTTATAAACCCCAAACCCAAACAATAAACACTATACCTAAACACTAAGAATTTTATAACGTTTTAAAATACATTTTTGTAACTTTTTTTAATGTTTATTAAAAGCATTTAATAAAGTGTTATAACCCTAAACCTTAAACCCAAAGAATTTTATAACATTTTAACGAGAGTTTTGTTATTTTTATTTAAGAGTTTAT